>APFE030963923.1:70215-96524 GCA_000404065.3 Pinus taeda | reverse complement strand
TCCCTCCTTTGTAAAGCTGCTTCTAAAGTTGTCTCAGTGTCTTGCAGCTTTTCCTGTGTTTCTACCAGTTCTTTATATAATGTCATTAATAGTGCAGTGACATCCTTTTCTCGCCTCTGCTGGGCAACATCATCTGTTTGTGGATGTAGAGTTGGGGGGATCTTCATTTTCTTCTTGATTGCAGCTATATCTGCATCCCTTAGTTTAAGGACCTGCTGTATTGCCTTAACATCATTGGGATCATGCCCAAACTCTATAATTATCTCCTCCAATGCCTTGATTCTATTGTCTTTAGCTTGAGAGGATGCCCTCTCCAACTCAAGCTGTGCTGCAGTGTTATTTAAGCTATTTTGCAGCCTATAATTTATCAAGGTCTTATCTGCCAGAGTGGCATAGACCATCTCACCCGTCTGCTTGTGGAGCTCGATTTGGTCCATGGGGTGGATGTCCTTTGAAAGGACTTCTAAGTTTGTCCTTATATAATCTGCAGCTGTTTGAGGTTGCTGCACTGTAGGGGCAAAATGGCTCATAGTCATTTTGCCTTCTTGCACATCAAAGGCAGCCATTAGCCTTTGATGGTTTGCAGGGGCCATATTTAACAAATGATTATAGAGCCGAATTTTTATTGGCTCACTCCTCCTTTTGGCCTCTTTAAATTGCTCCTTTATGCCTGCAGCTGTATTCTGCTGTTGTCCTGAGGAGCTGACCTCCCCAAGTGCTGCCTTGTCCTGCTCTTGATGCAATGAGCTGGCAGAAGTCTCCAGGCTGTGTATTTCTTCTTCTGAAAAAGGATTGAGTCTTTGCCTTTTATTTGATGTTTCTGTGAGGGGTGTTTCCCTCTCCCTCTTTCTGCTAGTGTCCTCCTTTTGAGGGGTTTGGAGGACAGAGGAGTCTACCCTAGAATCCTGTCTAGGAGGCGCCATATTGGTTACTCTTTCTTGAGTGGCTGCCCGGCCTTCTGCTTTTTGTTTTTCTTGATCCTGATGATCAATTTGTTGCTGTTGTTGCTGGGGTTGCTATTGTTGGTCTTGCTGGCCCTGTTGGCCCTGTTGATCCTCTGCTTCTTCCATTTCTTTGTCTTTTCCCTTGCCCTGTACTGAAGTTTGTGCTGCCTCTTGTTGTGATGCAGAGGAGGAAGCAGGTGCTGTTGTGTGAGGACTTGGTAGAGCAGGCACCTGAGAAGGACATTCCAAGTCAGCCATTTTCAACAAATGTCTTCTAGCCCTCTCAACTAGCTCTTCCTGAGATACAGGCTCTAGTAAGGTGTTTTTCTTCCATTTTGGTTGGTTGGCATGTCTTGATATATGGAGCTTACTCTCATGCTCATAGCTAGAGAGTTTGTATTTCAATCTTCTTAAAGATATAAAGCCATTTGGGTCGTAGGGCTTCCAAAGGAAACTGAGTGTTAGGCCAAGGCCTTCTAGCATCCTATCTGCCTCCTTCCATCCTTCTCTTTTGTTTAAAACAAAATGACCAAGCTGGTTCTTAACTTTTAATTGTGCCTTCTTGCCTTTCCCTACAAAATGGATCTGATCGGCATTGCCGAATTGTCTGAAATACTCTAGGGCAAAGAGCCTCATGGGCACAAATCTGGCAAGCTTGAATGGGCGCAGCTCACAGCCATATATCCTAATCACAGTGTGATGCTGGTAAAAATACCAGTCTCCTATGCTGTAGGCAGTGGACAACTGTAGAATTCTCTGCATTTCATCAGAGAGTCTTGGAGGAGGTTCTGTCATAAGCAAAGATAAGGCTGGATGAATGAACAAATCTATGAACTCACAATATGTAAAAGGCGAATATGCACGCACATGGAAAACTGAGCTCCAATAGACCACTGATCTTGGGTTTCCTGCTGCATCAGTTCTCTTGATTTCAAAGGAGAACTTTTCATGTTGGTGATAAAGAATAAGATGATAAATATATGAAGTATATCTGAACACCCTCTCCCTGGATAAGTGCAAGAATTGCTCATGTATCTTGTCAGAAATATATGTGGCATAGTCATAGTAGATGGGGGCCTTACCAGGGGTGAACATTGTCATCATGACTAACACAGTTTCCTCTATAAACTCCATTGATTTATAACCCAGTACTGAGCTTACCATATGGGCCAGGTCCAGTCCAAGTTGATTTAGGTATCCATCAAAGATGGGAGGATGCAGCACTGTATCTGACTTGCTAATAAACAGCTGATTTAATTTCAGGATCTCTGCCTCTGTGAGTACTTTGGTCCCTTGGTTGATTAAGTCCAGTAGGGATAAAGGAACCAGTTTCCTTTGGGTTTTAAATTGAACCATATCCCTGATGGCCTGAGGGGTGGTATAGAATACAATTTCTCCTTGGGGATTCATTACAGCCCTCTGTATCAGATCATAACAACTAGCACACAGGTAGATGAGGTCAGGAAACTGTGTGACTTGGGGCATTTTAAAAGTTGGGAGGGAAGACTCCCAAATACCTAGGATGTCTGTCCCATCTCTGTGCCTAGCCCTGAGCTCATTCAGCAGGTGAATATGAAATGTACATCTAGATCTGCAGTCTTCCGAGATCTGGTAATCCAGGTCTGCCAAATCCTGCCAGTCTAGCTCTCTCTGAGGAGCATTTAGGGGAGTGACATTAAGGACTGCAGGGGTTTCCATGTCTGACCCAAGTATTTCTTGAGGTGCCGGGTTTGCCAATTGAAATGGTGAAATTGAGGGGGACAGAAACCAACAGGGTTAGTGCACAGTCAAATACAACAGCGTTTGAACTCTCTGAGAAGGCCTTTATGCAATTTGACAGGCTTTTTTCGACAATTTGGGAGTAATACAGTGAGTTCACGATTGCGCGAACAGGGCAGGTTTTTAACAGAAATTGAAGTCTAAATGAGGTCTCCGCCACTGTGTTTCAACTCTAAACGGTCCAATAGAGGTAGGGTGTGGTTGGTTTCTTGGTGGGGTTTCAATCTTATGGCTTCTTGTGGTGGATTTTACAATAAATTTAAGAAAAAACCAGTTCGAAGGAGGACAAAGACTCAAATACCTGTTTAACAGCAGCTTGGGATGAGGTAGCAGCCGAGTTTACGCTCTGAGCTCTCGCAAATGGTCGTAGGGTGGCTGGTGGATCAGTCGTCGTGGAGTGCATGCAAACAGTGGAGCAGCGCTTTTCTCAGAAAAATGTCAAAATTGGCGAAAAACGACGAAAATATGGCTTTTTAGTTTTATTGGCGCGCTTTTTGGATGACATCAGCATCACATCATCATGGGGGACCGGGTTGGATGACGTCAGCAGGACGTCATCGGGTGATGTGGCGGCCTAAGACGGGTCCACGGGGACGATGAGGTGGCGGCCAGGTGGGCGAATGAGGGACGAGGTGAGCGGACATGGTGGTGACGTGCATGGCAGCAGGACGAGGACATGGACGGGACAGGTGTCGCCATATCGGGACCCCTCCTGCACGGCAAGAATCTGTCAGACGGGGCTCCGATGGGATTTGGGCATGACAACTGTCCTGCGTGACGTAAGCGTCTTACAGATATCAGAAGGTATCTGTCAGACGTCTAGGGTCCTCCGATATTGATGTGAGCCGTTGATCTGCCGGCGCGCGATCGGACGGCTGTCGGGCGATCAACTTGCACGGAATCTAACACCTGTCTTTATTAACTGTCGGACGTCGGGTTTTCCCGAAATCACTGCGTGCCGTAGATCTGCGACAGGTGCCATCGGACGGTCACCGGACGGGTAATCTGCGAGGGAGATAGCGGCTAGCGGGATGGTTTTAAAAACTATATTTCTCGGCTATCTATGACCGGCGGGCCCCTCCATGTGCCAAATGATTTTCGGAGGTTTTTCATGGTTTTCTTTACAAAAATATTTTGGTGCACCAACCTTAGAAAAGTGTGAAAGTTGCGGGTTTTATGCAAAAGTTGGGTGCAAACGCTTGAGAAGGCAGAACTATAGGAAAAGGGGTCAAATAGATTTTATGCAACGAAAAAGGATAAGCTGGCTCCCGACCTTGGGATAAGGCAGGAAAAGGGTATTTCCGTAATGCTTCCTCCATTGGGTGGTTTTTTAGGGGATTCAGAGGTTTTCTTCAAGGGTTTTTAAGGCCAACATGGAACTTTTGGGTAGGAAAGCAGATTGAGATGGAGAAAAAGGTGGAGCATGGGTTCTTGACCTTAACCAGGTGTTAATTCAATTCCCAGGGAGTGAACATTATGGCTATAGTGCCAAGGAGGGATATTTATACATTGTGGGGTTTATACACCATGGTGTTTATAATAATAGGGATAATGGAGTATAGGGAGCTAAGTAATAGAGTTAGTTGTTAATATGGAGGGAACATATGGATGAGAGCTGGTTCAACCAAGTTTTCTTTGAAAATAATTTGGAATCAAGAGTAGATCAAAATGAAAAGATTTTTGCACAAGAAATGTGGCTTTTAAAGCCATAAGAATATGACAAAGATATAAACTTTTGCACTCTGTGCAGCTTGGGAAAGGTTGTTAGTAAAGAGTGATATACAAATGAAAACAAGGGGGTTAGTCATGCTCCAGTGTGTTGCCTTTCTTGTAGATGTTTCAGCAACTTTGGTCTTAAAAGAGACAGCACTTCTGCAACCCCATCTACCTACCCAACTAGTTCTCCTAGCATTTTTACTCCTTCTTAGAGGGTGCACTTGGACTTGCAAACCCTTTGTGTGCCCTTTTCTTTTCATTGGCTTTTTGCTTTCATTTCCTATCTAATACTACCCTTATTCCTTCCAAGGTCCCAGATTAAGCAGTTGGGAACCTTAGTTTCTCTACCTAGCTACTGATCTGCCAAGATTAAACAGTTTGGACAGATTTCTTTCTCTATTCTACAACATAAAATTGAACACATGGCATGATCCAGATTAGACTGTTGGGTCATCCATAAACTTTTGTGAAAAATGCAGGCCTATATACACCTTCTTTTCTTGTAAATATGGAACCTTTGTGGCAGCAAAGAATGGATCATATTTGGCACTCATTTTGCCAATCATGAAATATGAAACCTATTGGTATAGGTATCCAACATGCTGGTCAATATATTTTATTGATTTACTGAAAAATTATACATGGATTAGCTTACAACCATAACCTATAAGACTTGGTTTCCTTCACAGTATGTTGACACCTAACAATTATGACGTTTCTTTCTCTCACGAATCTACAAAAATATATCCACTGGAATCCCACACAACCAACGTTCCTTGCCCAACTCCCATTTGACTGTCCAACTCCTATTGGATGAAGAAATATGTTCCTTCTACTAAATCCATTGAATCAATGTGTACAATGAAGCCCCCATGCCTTGAACTCCTCTATGCAAACCATGTTTCATATATTTTCAAATTGGCCTCTGAGTGTGCTAAACATGAACATCACAAAAATGATCTCTTCAAAGCACACAATAAAATTCCAAAAATACACAAAGAATTGCATCATAATCGAATGACACACTGCATAAAATAATACGATCAACACATTATCTAAGACCCTCTCTACAAAAAATACAATTCCTCACAACTGAATGTTGCACTAAAACAATAAGCTAGAGAATATAATGGGAGAAAATAATATCTAAATACACATGTAATCAGACATCCAAAACAACTTCTACTAATCCACACTTCATCTTATCATTTACTACACAAAATGTTGGCTAAAACATGTTCCTTCTATCCGTTGTTATAGTTGAAAACTGCTTCAAACAATATGCAAGTCAACCCTCACACAACTTGCACACTTTTCTTGACTCACACTCTCTCAAAACATCAAAAACACCAACCATACTGATGAGGCTCATCATTGGGTAAATATATGGACCTCAATACACCTCCAAGCTTACCAAATTCAACTCTTCTCATAATTTTGTACATGTTTTAATTATATTTTGCTTAATGAGAAGAATAAAAGTAAGATGTTATGTCTAGTGGTCTAATGTGCATTGATTGTAGGTTTCCGGGAGAAAATTATTGAATTTATGGTTAATTAAGGTGAAGGAACTTGAATGAGATAGGAAGGAGAGATTATAGGAGATGGATCTTCCTCATTAATGATCACTCATTCCAAAATCATTCAATCAAATCACATTATCTCGGAGTTGTAGGAAGTTGAGTCATGAAGATCATTAGCAGCCGAGGCAGTGATAGTTAAAGAAAGAGTTCATCTTGAGATTGGGAGCCAAGCCTCCGTAGATTTAAGGAAGTTGTTGGAAAATTCAGTTGTATAAATAAGGAGGCGTGGAGCCTCATTAGGATTTAGATTTTTTATGTAAGATAGCTAAGCACTTTCGAGTTGAAGGATTGTGGCAAAACACTGTTATGCATTTTTTTTATATGTTAATTAAAATGAGCATTTCCTTGATCTAGCACTGCGTTGAGTCAGAGGGGTGAAGCTCTTGGGTTAAGGACCAACCCTAGCAACAAGGGTTCCTCTTAATGAACTTATATTTTTAGGTTATTTCATAGATTAGTTGTTGAATTAATTTTGGCATTGTTTCCTTGCAAGTATTAGTGAATTTGATTAGTTTGCCTCCATTTTTGCATAACTTTGGAAATAGATTTAGAGAGATAAAGAAATACCAAAAATATTGATAAAAAGTGGTTCTTACCTCACTCCTCCCTTCAGGGACCATGGTTTGAAGGAAAAACTCCCATTCAGCCCTAAAAAGACAGAAATATATTTTCTTATGAAATTTAGGGTTTTCTACTAATTAGGCTAACATCTTTCAGTTTTCAAGGATAGGTTGTAGTTGTTATTTATGATATCTCCAGCTTCGTATTATATTTCATCATGTTTCATAATAGGCTGCAAGTATTTCCATGCATGAACTATTCAAATGAATGATGAAATCATGTTTTCTTATGTTGGTGGAGATCTTTCTTGTTTTGACATGATTTATGGGCAAATGCTAGTGATGTGTGTATTGTAAGAGTTTCAAGAGTACAAAAATAATATTATCTCAGCAGCCCTATCCTAACCTCATCTGTCCATAATCGCCAAGAGCCACTAAGTCCATAAACCGAGTTATAATTTCATAAAGCCAACTTGCCATGCTTATTGAGAAAATCCAACCATCCTAAAAACTTTGGTTTGAGTTCTGAGGAAGTCCTAGCCACTTCCTTGCCTTATTCCTTCCATCGCTCAGCTTCCCTAAGCTAGATAACACTGTCTAAATCAATCCTTTTTCTTTTGGCCTAATCCTGTAGGAATACAGGGGATCTTGTAGGTGCATTAGGACATCGGATAGACATCGTATAGGATGACCTTTAGTGGCCTGTTTTGAGGCATATTTGTAAAAATTGCATCAAGAAATATAGGAGAATATCCCTACTTTCCTCTCAATCCATCTGACCCTTCATAGCCACCTCTCTCCATAGCTAATCCACCTGCCATATAGTCAAGAAGAATTAGCATTCATTTTTTCACAAAAAGGACAGAAATAAAAGGTTGTTGTATTCATTCATATGCACAACAGTAAAGTGTTTGATCAGATCAAATTGCATGCTTAGGACAGTTAGGGTTCCACATGTGTTAGCTTACAACTCTTATGAAGTAAGATCTCTTAATAGATAACTAGATGAGTGGTGCTTTTTAAGAATTTATCTCAATCTTTGATTACTGTAGTAGATAATATTTCAATTCTCTCATTTAGGGAAAATTCCCCTTTCTCCATTGGAAATCATGGAAAATTTTAGGGGCTAATGTTCACCCAGTGGGCTAATTTTCCATGATTTTTCTAGAAAAATGATTCGCCAATTTCTAATTTTTATAAAAGACAATTCACTCAAATTTTAGAATATAAAATTATTTTACCTTAAAAATCACCAAAATTGTATAGAGGCTATATATATAATCATTATAGTTTTGAATAATTTTACAAATATATCAATAAACATTTTATAGTTTGCATATTAGGAATTTGTGAGATTCGCCAACATTTTTAAACTTCAATAAACTTTTCCATCCTTAAAATATTCCTTGTTGGTAATCAAACTTCTTCTAAACCAATAGAAGGCTAGTTTGAGAAACCCTAGTGACACACTAGGTAGGACATACCCTTTATTAACCGTCTCCTAAAATTTTACTTTTAATTCCATCAGCTTAGGTACAGTCATCCATTATGAATATTTTTACACCAGAGTTGCCACTGGAATTGATTCTATGGAGAAATGATCTCCCTTTTCGGGGACATGTTTAGAGCTTTGTCTAGAAATACATTTGGATAGTCTTTAATAAATTCCAACTCATTTACAGATTTATCAATTTTTCTTAAAGAATGATCCTCCACTTAAATGGTTAAAAGTTGACATCCTTTTATTACAACCCTTTGTTGGAAACTAGAACACTACTAAGAGTGGGGAATGATTCAGTACTAAAGGTAATTATTAAACTTTACTCTTTTTCTCCAATAGATTATTTTTTAAGGAAAGCATAAACTTGAAAAACATAAGTAAGGATTAGAGCATCAAGCACAAGGAATTACCATCCGAACTTTCAACACAAGGGACATAAATATTTATGGTGGAAAATCCCCTCATGGGTCAAAAACTATCCTTTCTGCTGTTGCACTGCTCAATATATTTTATTGATTTCCTAACAAAATTTTGCATGGATTAGCTTACAACCATAAGTTGGAAGACTTGGCTTCCTTCACAATAGGCTGGCACCTATCAATTAGGAAGCGTGTTTCTCTCACGAATCTACACAAATATATCCATGGAAATCCGACATGACCAACGTTCCTCACCCAACTCCCATTTGACTATCCAACTCGTATTGGATGAAGACATATTTTCTTTCTATTGAAACCATTGAATCAATATCTACAATGAAGCCCCCATGCCTTTAATTCCTCTATGCAAACCATGTTTCATATATTTTCAAGTTGGCGTCTAAGTCTACTAAACATGAACATCATGACAATGATCTCTTCAAATCACACGATAAAATCCAAAAATACACAAAAAATTGCAATATAATCTCACGACACACTGCATAAAATAATATAATCAACACATCAGCTAAAACACTCTCTAAAAAGAATAAAACTCCTCACAACTAAATGTTTCACTAAAACAATAAGCTGGAGAATATACAAGGAGAAAATAATATCTAAATACACATGCAATCACACAACAAAAACAACTTCTACTAATCCACACTTCATCTTATCACTTACTACAAAAAATGTTGGCTAAAACATGTTCCTACTATCTGCTACTACAACTGAAACTGCTTCAGACAATATGCAACACAACCCTCACACAACTTGCACACTTTTATTGACTCTCACACTCACTCAAAACATCAAAACAACCAACCATACTGATGAGGCTCATCATTGGGTAAATATATGCACCTTAATACACCTTCAAGCTTACTAAAGTCAACTCTTCTCATAATTCCTTACATGTTTTAATTATATTTTTCTTAATGAGATGAGTAAAAGTAAGATGTTATGTCTAGTGGTGTAATGTGCATTGATTGCAAGTTTTTGGGAGAAAATTATCGAAATTATGGCTAATTAAGGTGCAGGAAATCGAATGAGACAAGAAGGACAGATTATAGGAGATGGATCTTCCTCATTAATTGTCACTCATTTTAATATCCTTAAATCAAATCGCAGTAGCTCTGAGTTGCAAGCAGTCGAGTCATGAAGATCATTGGCAGCCAAGCCAGTGATAGTTAAAGAACCAGTTCATCTTGAAATTGGGAGCCAAGCCTCCTTCGATTTAAGGAATTTGTTGGAAACTTCAGTTGTATAAATAAGGAGGCCTATAGCCTCATTAGGATTCATATTTTTTATGTAAGATAACTAAGCACTTTCGAGTTGAAGGATTGTGGCAAAACACTGTTATGTATTTTTTTGATATGTTAATGAAAATGAGCATTTCCTTCATCCAACACTTAGTTGACTCAAAGAGATGAAGCTCTTGGGTTAGGGCCCAATCCTAGCAATAGAGGTTCCTCTTAATGTACTTGAATGCTTAGGTTATTTCATAGATTACTTGTTGAATTAATTTTGGATTGTTTCCTTGAAAGTATTAGTGAATTTGATTAGTTTGCTTCCATTTGTGCATAGATTTGTCGGTAGATTTAGAGAGATAAAGGAATTCCAAAAAGGCTGATAATAGGTGGTTCTTTCCTCACTCCTCCCTTGGGGGACCATGGTTTGACAACAACACTCCTATTCAACCCCAAAAAGACAGAATTCTGATTTCTTGTGAAATTTAAGGTTTTCTGCTAATTAGGCTAGCATCTTTCAATTTTCAAGGATAGGTTGCAGTTCTTATTTATGATATATCCATCTTGGTATTAGATTTCATGGTGTTTTACAATAGGCTGCAAGTATTTCCATGCATGAACTAGGCAAATAAATGATGAAATTTTGTTCTCTTATGTTGATGGAGATATTTCTTGTTTTGACATGATTTATGGGTAAATGCGAGTGATGTGTGTATTGCAAGAGTTTCAAGAGTGCGAGAAGAATCTCATGTTAGCAGCCCCAGCCTAACCTCATCAATCCATAATCGGCAAGAGAGACTAAGTCCACAAACCGAGTTATTATTTCATAAGGCCAAATTGCCATGATTGTTGAGAAAATCCAACCATCCTACAAACTTTGGTTTGAGTTCTAAGGAAGTCCTAGCGACTTCCTTCCCTTATTCCTCCCATCATTCAACTTCCATAATCCCTATACGACTGTTTAAATCAATCCTTTTTCTTTTGGCCTGATCCTGTAGGAATGCAGGGGATCCTGTATGTGCACTAGGACATCTTGTAGGTATCTTGTAGGACGACCTGTAGTGGCCTGTTTTGAGGGTTATTTGTTAAAAATGCATCAAGAAAGATAGGAGAACACCCCTACTTGCCTCTCAAGCCACCTAAACCTTCACAACTGCCTCTCTTCACACCTAATCCACCTGCCTTACAGTCAAGAAGAATTAGCATTCATGTTTTCACAAAAAGGACAAAAATAAAAGGTTCTTGTGTTCATTCATATGCACAAGAGTAAAGTGTTTGATTAGATCAGATTACATGCTTAGGATAGTTAGGGTTCCACATGTGTTAGCTTAGAACTCTTTTGAAGTAAGATCTCTTAACAATTAGCTAGATGAGTGTTGTTTTTTAAGCATTTATCTTAGTCTTTGATTACTGGAGTAGATAATATTTCAATTCTCTCAATTAGGGAAACATTCCCCTTTCTCAATTGGTAATAATGGAAACTTTTAGGCGCTAATGTTCACCCAGTGGGCTAGTTTTCCATGATTTTTCCACAAAAAAGATTCACCAATTTCCAATTTTTATAAAAGACAATTCACCCAAATTTTCAAATATAAAGTTACTTTACCTTAAAAATCACCAACATCATATAGAGACTATATATAAAATCATTATAAACTTGAATAATTTTACAAATATACCAATAAAGACTTTATGTTTTTCATATTAGAGATTAGTGATATTCACCAAAGTTTTTAAACTTCAATAAAATTTCCCATCCTTAAAATTTTCCTTGTTGGTAATCAAACTTCTTCTAAACAAATAAAAGGATCGTTTGGGAAACCTAAGTGGTCTATCACTAGCTCAACATCTATTTGCGTATACGACACTGTCACCTCCAAGTTTGTACAAACCCTGGGTTGATAAAGTAAAGTTGATAGCCCCAAGAATTACAACATTCTTGCTTCAATAGTGGTGCTCATAACTTTTTTGCACCGTTGTCGGGGAGGTGTTTGAGTAGATGTGATTCCTTCTTTCTTTCTTCCATTTCTTATCTCTTTCATTATGATATTAGATTCATTTTTGCAAAAGAAGTTGTAAATTGTCTTTCTTTCCTTTCCATTCTACAAGTGAGTTCATTCAACAGTCAGGTTCAATTTAGTTTGTCATTTGAACTTTGAAATTAGTCTGAAAGCTTGAAAAACAAAACAAAACAAAAACCCTTTTTTCATGCCTTCTAGGAATAGGGATAACTTCGGATAATTTCTAACAGATACCCCCACCACTTCAAACAACCAACCTTCTCTTTTCTTCGGTGGTTGTGAATTGGAGGACCCCTTAGGCGAACAACTATTGATTTTTGAAGAGCCTACTGGGAAGAAGAAGAAGAAGATCCTATTCTAACGAACCTAATGGCTGAAAAAAAAAATGAGAGAGGAGATAGAGAAATAATTGAGGGTTATTTTCCCATTAGAGAAACCAATGGGGATGCTAATATGAAAAACATAAGCCCCTCAGCAATTTCTTGCTTCCACGACTTGACCTCAAAAGATCCAGATACTTTCTTGTTTGACTTCACTGTAGTATGTAGAACTTATGATTACACCATTCATGATCAAAAGTTGAAATTATTACCGTCCACTCTCAAGGATTCAACTCTACGCTAGTTCAAGGGTCTACTTGGGGTTAGTATAACCACCTAGGCTCAAATGCAGCAAGCTTTCAACAACAAGTATTGGGACTACTAGAGGTCCAAAGAATCTAAATAGGAAATTTTTAGAATGACCTTGGGGCATGATCAGTCCTTAGAGGATTATGAGGAAAGATTCCAACTTAGCTACAAAAGGGTCATGTGCACACTTGATCCTGAGTCACTTAAGCTATTCCTCAAGGGGGTTAGGTAAGATCTCTAGACACCGTAAACCTACTATCAGGAGGGGACATCTACCAGCTACCCTATGTTGCGTGTGGAGCGTGTTTATATTTTTTATTCAAAGGTATCGCTACATTTGAGCCCAGTTCGTAATGGGGCAGCAATGCCACTCATAAAATATTCGCTATAAGGGGGTTCGAGAGGGGGGGGAAAGCTGCGAACTTTGGGAGCCCCCCTAGCGGGGTCATCAGGGGCAGTGCCCCCGAAGCTAAAAACATATGTAAAATTTCCTTGTAAAATGTTTTAATTTCATAGTCATTCTGCGCCATTCATTAAGCAGAGATATGATGGTAGAAGCTATGTTTACTTTAGGGGTATTTTCCCCAAAATGCAACCCCTCACTATATATGAGGGAATTGTATTAGGTCTATGTATATTTTTATTCTAAGTGAGGAAGAGAGAGGAGATTGAGAGCGAAGATGGAATTACAACGGATCTGCTGTAGGTTGTATCTCTTCAGTTTGCTGGATAATATAAAAGGAGGGACTGGCTGTTTCTCCATGGACGTAGCCTAAGCTTGGTGAACCATGTATATTTGTGTCTATCTTGTATATTTTATGTGATACATTGCTTTGTAATATATAATTTTATAACAACTGGTATCATAGCTGAAGGTCTATTCGGTTGATAAATCCGCAGGAGAGAAGGGTTCCTAGTTCGAGTGGGAGCAATGGTGGAAGATGGTAGGTTTAGGGTCGAAACATTTAACAGCCAAAACTACCAGCTGCGGGAGATGTAGATGGAAGATTATTTGTATCAGAGAGGTATGTACCAACCATTGAGCAGAAAGGAAAAGAAGTCGACGAGTATGACAGACATGGAATCGGATATTCTCGAGAAAAAGGCACTTGGAACAATACAGTTGTGCCTAGAGGCATCGGTAGCGTTTAATATTTCAAACAAAATGACAACAGAGAGTTTAATTTCAACACTAGCCAAACTATATGAAAAACACTAAGCCTCAAATAAGGCATCTCTTATGAGGCATTTATTCAATATGAAAATTTCAGAAGGTGGATTTGTTGTTGATCATTGAAATGAATTTAATACAGTTACCATTCAATTATGTTTTGTAGGGGTAACTTTTGAGGATGAATTTAGGGCTCTATTATTTCTGTGCTCATTGCCAGGAAGTGGAATGGTTTAGTTATGGCCATTAGTAACTTTGTCTCTGGATCTAGTACTTTAAAGTTTGATGATGTTGTCGGTGAAATCCTTAGCGAGGAAATGTGATGGAAAATATTTGGTGAGGCATCAAGTAATGCTTTGACTGCAGAGACTAGGGATAGAAAAATGGAAAGAGGAAAGAGCTCGAATATCACAGTAAGTCAAGAAAAGTAAGATCCAAGTCCAGATCGGGGAATGTGTGCTAGAAATGTGGGAAGAAAGGACACCTCAAGAAAGACTGCAAGTCTCGAAAGGGAAAGGAAGGAGACGCGCAACAAGAAAATAATCATGAAGCGAATGTAACATGTGATGGGTTGCAAGATGCTTTGATTCTTTCTTTACAAAATATTATTGATGCCTAGGTGGTAGATTCAGGGGCCTTATTCCATGCCACATCTGATAGGAAACATTTTCATGATTATGTTCAAGGAGATTTTGGACAGGTTCGATTGGGTGATGATAAACCCTGTAAAATCATTAGAATGGGTACAATTTTCATAAAATAGGAGAATGGAAATCAATGGTTATTGAAGGAGGTAATGCATGTTCCAGATCTGAAGAAAAATATTATTTCAATAGGGCAGTTGGGAGGTGAAGTTTGTGTGACTATTTTTACAAATAAAACCTCAAAGGTCACTAAAGGATCCTTGGTAATAGAAAAAGGAGAAAAGGTTGGTACATTGTATTTATGCAATGTTATTTCTAATTTTGTTAATTATTTAACCTTTATAGGAGAAAATATGGTGTTGTGGCAACATAAGCTTGGGCACATGAGTGAGAAGGGGATGAAGATTCTTCAATCAAGAAATTTGTTGCCAGGTTTGAAGCATGTTGATTTAAAATTCTATGAGAATTGTGTTTATAGAAAACAGAAGAGAGTCAGATTCCTCAGAGTTGGGAAAGAAAAGAAGAGTGAAAAATTAGAGCTTTTTCATACAAATGTATGGGGACTTGCTCAGGTATCATCTCTTGGTGCCTCTTCTTATTATGTTACTTTTATTGATGATGCAACCAGAAAAGCATGGATTTATTGTATTCGAATTAAATCTAATGTATTTGATACTTTCAAGAAATGGAAAGCTTTGGTTGAAAATGAGACAGTAAAAAGGTTTAAGTGTCTCCTATCAGACAATGTTGGTGAATATTACAACAAAGATTTTTGATAGGTATTGTTTAGAGAATGGAATTCATAGAGAGAAAACAGTTCTAGGAACACCACAAGAAAATGGTGTGTCAGAAAGGATGAAAAGGACAATCATGGAGCGTGCAAGGTGCATGAGATTGCATGCAAGATTACCTTTAAAATTTTGGGAAGATGCTTTACATAATGTTATTTATCTAATAAACAGAGGGCCTTCAAGTTCCTTTGATGGTGGTATTACAGAGGAGGCATGGACAAGTAAAAAGGAAACTACTCTTTTTTAAAGACTTATGGTTGTGAAGACTTTGTCCACATAAAAAAAGAAAATAGAACAAATCTTGAGTCAAAATCAAAGAAATGTACCTTTATTAGATATGGTGTTAATGATTTTGGTTATCACTTTTATGATTATGAAAAACACAAAATCATTAGGAGCGGAGATGGCATATTCAATGAAAAGATTTTGTATAAGGATCAGCTACTGGAAAAAAAATAAGAAAAAAAAAATAGAGAATACACAGTGCTCGACGAGATCATAGAAAAAGTGATGGTGCCTAAAAATCATAATGATCGACATCAAGAACAACAACCACAACAACAACAAGCACCTCAAACAACTGAAAGTGGTATTAGAAGATCTACTAGGATAAGTAGACCCCCTGAACGATACTCTCCTTCATTATATTATGTATTGTTGACAGATTCTAGTGAACCAGAATGTTATGAACAAGCAATATAGGTAGAAACCAGGGAGAAGTGGAAGAAAGCCATGAAAGAAGAGATGGACTCCTTAGCACCTAACCAGACTTGGGACTTAGTCATGTTGCGTGCAAGTAAAGCAACAATGCAGGTGGAAAAAGGTATAAAGCTAGACTTGTGGTGAAAGTGTTTGTAGAGAAAAACGGTACAGACTTTGATGAGATATTTTCTCCTGTCGTAAAAATGACTTCAATCAAAACA
This sequence comes from Pinus taeda, assembly GCA_000404065.3. Taxonomy (NCBI): domain Eukaryota; kingdom Viridiplantae; phylum Streptophyta; class Pinopsida; order Pinales; family Pinaceae; genus Pinus; species Pinus taeda. Next base: position 80,590 of record APFE030963923.1, on the reverse strand, counting down.
ATTTTAAGTCTAGTAGCAACTGAAGATTTTCATCTTGAGCAGTTAGACGTAAAGACAACCTTTCTCCATGGGGATTTGGAGGAAGAGATATATATGCAGAAGCCACAAGGATATGAGGTAAAAAGGAAGGAGAAACTAGTCTGCAGGTTGAATAAGAGCTTGTATGGGTTAAAACAGGCTCCAAGGTAATGGTATCTAAAATTTGACAGGTTTATTTCTGAACAAGGTTACACTAGATGTCACTTTGATCATCGTGTTTATCTCAACAGGAAAAATGATGGCAACTATATTATATTTTTATTGTATGTATATGACATGCTTATTGTAGGTTCTGACATGAAGGAAATAAACATGTTCAAAATAACATTAGAAAACTCATTTGCTGAAGGATTTGGGTGCTGCAAAACAAATCCCTGGTATGAGAATAACTAGAGACAGGAAGAATCACAAATTAACATTGTCTCAAAGTGAGTACATAGAAAATGTGCTAAAAATGTTTAATATGAAGAATGCAAAACCAGTTAGCATACCTTTGGCTAGCCATTTCAAATTAATTAAGGAGGAGTGTCCCAAGACTCAAGAAAAAATGGCTCATATGTCTAAAGTTCGATATGCATCAGCAGTTGGAAGCTTCATGTATGCAGTGGTCTGCACAAGGCTTGATATTGCACATTCAATGGGAGTTGTAAGTAAGTACATGAACAATCCAGGAAGAGAACATTGGATGGTAATGAAGTGGATTCTCAGGTATTTGAGAGGTACCACAAATCAAGAATTATGCTTTGGTGGTTCCAACATTGCTCTATAGGGATATGTTGATGCAAATATGGTAGGTGATAGAGATAACAGGAGGAGCATAACAGGGTATGTGTTTACTATAGGTGGAACAACTATTAGTTGGGTCTCAAAACTGCAAAGTGTTGTTGCACTCTCAACAACAGAAGTAGAGTATGTTGCTGCTACAAAGTCTAGTAAAGAAATGATTTGGTTACAAATGTTTATAGATGAATTGGGTAAGAAGCAGGAGTTGGGAAAGTTATAGAGTGACAACCACAGTGCCATACATCTTGCAAAGAACTATGCATTTCATTCTAAGACTAAACATATACAACTCAATTAATATTTCATACGGTCAACATTGGAAGATGGATAGTTGAAGTTGGAAAAGATACACACTATCTAGAATCATGCAGATATGTTAACAAAAGTTGTAACTATGTAGAAACTGAGAATCTGATTAATTTCAATTGGTCTTCAGGTATGATGAAGAACATGAGAAACAACTAGATCTAAAGTGGAGTCATTGTCTAATAAATGAAGCAGTGGTGGAGTTGCTTTAATCGGTCTTCAAGTGGGAGATTGTTGGGTGTGGAGCTTGATTATCATATATATTCAAAGGTATTGTTGCATTGGACCCCAGTTTGTAATGAGGCGGCAACGCCACCCATAAAATATTCACTGCATGGGTGGTCCAGGGGGGGCAGCTGCAACCTTTGGGAGCCCCGCCCTAGTGGGGGGATAGGGGCAGTGCCCCTGAAGCTAAAAACAGATGTAAAATAGCCTTGTAAAATGTTGTAATTTCATAGTCAATCTAAGTTCTTCATTAGGCAGATATTTGACGGTAGAATTTATGTTTAATTTAGGGGCTTTTTCCCTAGAAGGAAACCCCTCGCTATATACAAGGAATTGTATTAGGACTATGTAGATCTGTATTCTAAGTGAGGGAGAGGGAGGAGATTGAGAGCGAAGAGGGAATTACAGCGGATCTGTTGTAGGTTATATCTTTTCAGTTTGCTGGATAATATAAAAGGAAGGACAGGTTATTTCTCCAATGGACGTAGCCCAAACTGGGTGAACCACGTATATCTATGTCTCTCTTATTTTATGTGTTTTCTGTCTTTATATTTATGCAATATTTTATGTGTTCCATTGCTCTGTAATATATAATTTTCTAACACCCTATGAAGATACCAAGGTTGTATTTAAGAACCATTCTAGGGAAGCTAGGAAAAGGGTAGGGGTGGTTAGACAGTGGCCAAATCATCCTCTTCCAACACATCTATAAAAGGTGAAATAGGAAACATGTTGGAAGATTTTAATAGTGAAATGTTGCAAACCCTTTCCCTATAGGCGGACACTATGTAAATAAAGAGAAAGTAGGAGGAAAAAGAGAGAGGATTATCCATATTATTCCCTAGATGCACAAGTAGGCACCCTAGGAATGAATGTCCTTTAAACCTGATAGAAATCTGCTTGGTCTATGAAGAAAACCACTCCACTTGTCGAATTGTTTCAAACATCCAGGGAAGTGAAAAAGAGACACCCCTACCATTAATGTCACTGGATAAATGTCTGACTTAATGTTGGGGAAGGCAATTTGCCCAAAGTATTTAGACCCTGGAAGCCCTGTAGTACATGTGCACATCAATGGTACCATTATCCCACATACCTTGATTGATCTTGGGGCTACCGTTAATGTAATGACTAAGGACACCATGCTCAAGCTTAATCTCTGGGGTTCATTGAGAAAGACCCCGACAATCTTGTAGCTTATAGAGAAATACACAGTAGACCCTAAGGGGATTGTTGAGGATGTGATGGTCTCCATTGACTCCTCAGAGTGCCATGCAAATTTCCTAGTTCTCCAACCTAAGACCAAGTTTAATGGTTATCGTCTCATACTTGGGAGGCCTTGGTTAGCCACTATCGATGCCTACATCATTGGCAGGGCTGGAAACATGACTATAAAAAATGAACATCTATCCAAGCACTTGGTCTTGTACCCTCCTACTCAGCCATATTTAGAACATGATTTACCTTTATGGCTAGAACAGGAGGAAGAGGATGAAGTCTACTCCACCCAAATCTATAGCATAGAAACTTCCATGGGAGGAGTACATCCTAGTGAAGATGATTTGATTGAACATCCAACTCCCAACTCCTTGTCTCTAGAGGAAGTAGTGAAGGAAACCTCACATTTTGTAGCCATCTTCAGCATCTTCATTCCAAAGATGAGGAAGCTTATCCAAAGCTCAACAACAATAAGATCACCAACATCACTCTCCATCACTTGCACATCAAAAGAAACAAGCATCAAAAGAGGAAAATACATAGAAGAATATGCATCAAAAACACAGCAAAGAAGCATCACTCTCCAACATGCATCATCAAAGCATCTTACCCATAGGTATGTCATCTTAATCATGCTCTCTTCTTAGTAAGATATGATGAAAACTATAGGATTATGTGAGAGTTGATTTTAGAAGTAAAGGTGGCTAGTTAACGTAGCCACCTTCGGCCAGTTGACAAGAAGAATATAGTTAAACCACTCCACACATGGCAAAAGTCAAATGAGAAGAAAAATGGAATAAAGCCAAAAACGGTTAAGTTATGGAGGAAAAGAGTGGTAGATGATTATGAGGTGAGGTGGAATTATGGACTGATAGTGGCACCAATGGTCGAAAAAGAGGTCCTTATACTTAGACAGCTAGCACACCACCCACATGATCATCTGTATATGGAAATAAAAGACATATTCCCATATAAATAGAGGATTGGAAATTTCGATAATTCATCAAATGAAGAGGTTTCTCTCGGCCTTCGTAAAGTAGCACCTGTAGGAGATAGTCAGCATCTATAGTGTAGGGGACCTACAAGAAACCTACAAGAAGCCTACAGGATACAGAGAAATCAATCTACATAACTGTCAGTGGGCAATAAGGGAGGAGAAATCAAAGGTTATCCTCACCATAATGTAAAAAGTGAGGTACGAGCTATACCTTCCATGTTTTCTATTTAAAAGAAGAAAAAATCCTCAATATGATTAAGGAAATTTCTATATAGGAGATTTGTATTGCATGTCACTAAAAGTTAACATTCATACCTCCCTCACCTACCAGAATTCTTAAATTGTATCCTCACAAGCCTCCATAATTACCAGGGAAATATGACAAGAGGTTTCAACAAGAGAGAACCCACAAACACAGCAAGGATCCACCAGCATCCTCCTATAGTGGAAATTTTGACATGGCACCAATGGATGGAGTTCTTTGAGAGGATGAGAGGATACAATGATGATGTGGCTAGAGAATTTGACCTCTCACTCACACCCCTCACTAGGACCAATGCCATTCTTTTGGTGAAAGGCCTATCAATAGTCATTACCCCTGAAGTTATAAGCAAAATCACTACACTCCCTTTAGGGTTACCATGATGGAAAGAAGACAAGGGTAACAACAAATTGTAAAGAAAAGATTCTTTTTGGAAGGAGATAAGCCTATGGAGGACAAAAATGGGGTTAGAAGGGAAATCATTCGATACCCTTGGAATGAAGTCAGTTACCACCTCATTAAATGCATATCATGTGAAGGGAAATACAGTGTGGTGTATGGATACCACTTCAGACTCCTCCAAGAACTGAGATTTGGAGAGAACACACCTCCTCAAAACAAATTGAGTTTCTTTCTAGAGTCAATAATAGACATGAGCATCAAGATGTAGGAGGGAAAACATCAACAACTAACCTACCATGGGTTGATCAAACTCATCCTTGAAGATGCTCTACAAAACCTAAGACTCCCTATTACATGGACAACTTTCAAAGACATGCAGGCAAGAGGAGTAATTCAAGCTCTTGAATATGATGAAAGCCCCATTACTAGTAAAAATGAAGAACAAACAAAGGAGGAAAAATAAGAAGAAACAAAGGAGGAAAAAGAAGAATAAATACAGGAGGAGAATGAAGAGGAGACAAAAGAAGAAACAAAAGAAGAGACAATTGGATAGAGTGAAGAAATAAAGGAAGAAGAAGAGGAAGGTGGAGACAAAGAATAAAATGAGAAGGAAAATAGACAAGAGGGAAAATGAAAGAAGAATGAGTCAAAGTCTATAACTCAAGGCAGAGAAGGAGAATAGTCACCAAGGGTATCTCCAGAGGCCACAAAGAAAGATGCAGCAGCTGCTCTTACTGCCCTAAGCACACCTATCAAATCAAAGGGGAAAAGGCAAAGAAAAACCCCACTATATTTAAGGACCAGAAATAGCACTAGGATTAGACAAGGGAGACCTCAAACCCCCACCAAAACTCCATTTGTCATTGAGGATTCACCAAAGTTGCAAGCGAAAGAATCTCCTCTAGAGAAATATCAAGGAGAAGGATCATCAAAACAAGCCTCTCCCAAATCTCCCATCACTTACGTTAGGAGGCTTGTCACAATGTAAGCCTCATCAAAGGGAAAAGGTCTCCTATAAGAGACATAGGTAGACCTAAAGGAAGTAGAGGCGATCTTATTGGAAACTCTATCAAACCTACAAGAAACATAGAAAAGTGACCAAGAAGGTATCAATAAAAAGGAAACAAAGAAAGAAGACCAAGAACTGAGAGAGCCTAGTCCACAACCAAATCTCAACTCCTACTACAGGTTCATTTAAGGAGGTAGGGTAATCCCACTAAATTTTTCCATTCCCCTATTATTTGAACTTGAAAAGGAGAGGGGAAGGATACACAGGTGTATGCAAACTACCAATTAAAAGGGGAGGAGGATGTAGGCCACATGGAGGAGAAATTGAAGGAGATGGGAAGAGAAATGAGTAGCATAAGGGATAGAGAAGCAATGATGAAATCTGAGTTAGAAGTAGAGAATGCATGGCTAAGGGGATAGATACAAGAAAGCGAAAACCAGTTGGAAACTATGGCCAGTTTAACCTTGGAGGAAATCTAGTGCAGGATTCCAGCCAAGCCTTATGCCATCTATCTCAAGGAATAATGGCTACAATTCCAAATCAAGACTCTAGCATAGAGTGGAACCATGCCCTTCTAGGACTATATACAATTCATTGATATCTATGATCAAAGCACCTTGGAAGATAGAGCAAAAATATTTGTGTTTTACCTACACAACTTGGCCTTAACAGATTTAAATGTGTGGGACCCAAATTCAAAACTAGGAGACTTGCAATTGATGGCCTTAGCATCATGGATGAATCATGAGGAGGAATGAGATACATGGATAAAAAAATTAATGGCAAAAGAAGGGACATAACCCCTTATGATCAGAGCTGAGCAATCTAGCTCAATGGCTATCATCAGCACCTGCAACTTCATTGCAAATGATCCCAAGCTTACACCTAGGTACCTTGTTGAACAAAAACAGGAAGTCACACACTTTGAAGAAATGTTAAGATTTCTAGGATATGACAGCATGAAAACCTGAAAAAGGAGATAAAACACCTTTCCTTATAGCCTAAAAATCATAGAATACCATTCTCCTAGCATAATGAGAGAGGCATTAAAGAATAAGCAGGCTCTCCAAAGACTCACGTTCAATTGGATTGTCTTGAGGCTCAGCCAACCATTTCTTTTACAAATGTTGGAAGGAAGGAAAGAAGAATAAGAAAGAAAGAAGTGGGAAGAGAGAGAGAGGAAGGAGAGGTTTTGTTCATAGGAAGAGGAGACTACAACAGAAGCATGGGATGTCAGGGAAGCCACCAGAGTAATGAAGAACATGGACATATATTAAGTTGCTCAGAGGATGAGAACCACTTTCAATAGGGGGTGATGATGAGGCTCATCAATGAGTAAATATATGGACCTTAGTGCACCTCCAAGCTTACTAAAGTCATCTATTCTCTTAATTCCTTACATGTTTTAATTATATTTTTCTTAATAAGATGAGTAAAAGTAAGATGTTATGTCTAGTGGTCTAATGTTTATTGATTGTAGGTTTATGGGAGAAAATTATGGCAATTAAGGCTAATTAAGGTGCAAGAACTCCAATGAAACAAGAAGGAAAGGTTATAGCAGATGGATCCACTTCAATAATCCTCACTCATTTGAATATCCTTCAATCAAATCACACTAGCTTGAAGTTGCAGGCATCCAAGTCATGAATATCATTGACAACCAAGCCATTGATAGTTAATGAGCCAGTTAATCTTGCGATTGGGAGACAAGCCTCCCTATATTTAAGAAATTTGTTGGAAACTTTAGTTGTATAAATAAGGAGGCCTAGAGGATCATGAGGATTCAGCTTTTTTATGCAAGATAATTAAGCACTTTCGAGTCGAAGGATTGTGGCAAAACATTGTTATGTATTTTTTTGATATGTTAATGAAAATGAGCATTTCCTTGATCCAACACTGAGTTGAATAAGAGAGTTGAAGCTCTTGGGTTAGGGCCCAAACCTAGCAGTAGAGGTTCCTCTTACTATACTTATATGCTTATGTTATTTCACAGATTACATGTTGAACTAATTTTGGCATTGTTTCCTTGAAAGTATTAGTGAGTTTGATTAGTTTGCTTCCATTCATGCATATCTTTGGCAGTATCTTTAAGGAGATAAAGGAATACCAAAAATCATGATAATAGGTGGTTCTTCCATCACTTCTCCCTTCAGGGACCATGGTTTGAAGGAAAAACTCCCATTCAGCCCCAAAATGACAAAATTCTTATTTCTTATGAAATTTAGGGTTTTCTGCTAATTAGGCTAGCATATTTTAGTTTTCAAGGATAGGTTGCATTTGTTATTTTTGATATCTCCATCTTGGTATTAGATTTCATGGTGTTTCAAAATAGGCTGCAAGTATTTCCATGCATGAACTAGGCAAATGAGTGATGAAATTCTGTTTTCTTATGTTGATGTAGATCTTTCTTGTTTTGACATGATTTATGGGTAAATACCAGTGATGTGTGTATTGCAGTAGTTTCAAGAGTGTATGAAGAATCTCATGTCAGAAGCCCCAGCCTAACCTCATCCATCCATAATTTCTGAGGGAAACTATGTCCATAAATCGAGTTATCATTTCATAAGACCAACTTGCCATGCCTACTGAGAAAATCCAACCATCCTACAAACTTTGGTTTGAGTTCAGAGGAAGTCCTAGCTACTTCCTTGCCTTATTCCTTCCATCATTCACCTTCCCTAAGACCTATACCACTATCTAAATCACTCCTTTTGCTTTCTAGTTGATCTTGTAGGAATAGAGGGGATCGTGTAGGTGCATTAGGACATCCTGTAGTAATCCTATAGGACGACGTATAGTGGCCTGTTTTGAGGCCGATTTGTGAAAAATGCATCAAAAAAGATATGAGAAGTTGCCTACCTACCTCTCAAGCCATATGACCCTTCACAACCACCTCTCTCCACACCTAATCTGCCTGCGATACAGTAAAGAAGAATTACAATTCATGTTTTCAGAAGAAAAGACAAAAAGAAAAGGTTTTTGTGCTCATTCATATGCACAGAAGTAAAGCGTTTGATTAGATCAAATTTCATGCTTAGGATAGTTAGGGTTCCACATGTGTTAGCTTAGAACTATTCTGAAGGAAGATATATTAACAGATAACTAGATGAGTTGTGTGTTTTAAGCATTTACCTCAATCTTTGATTACTGCAGCAGATAATATTTCAATTCTTTCAATTAAGGCAACATTCCCCTTTCTCCATTGGTAATAAAATTTCTTCTAAATCAATAGAATTTTTCTTTGAGAAACACTAGTGGTCTATCACTAGCTTAGCAGTGACAAAGAGTGGATCCATTGCATCTATTTGTGTATACAACATTGTCACCACGAAGTTTGTACGAACCCTGAGTTGATTAAGTATAATTGGTAGCCCTAGGAGTTGCAACATTATTACTCCAATATTGGTTCTCATCACATGATATCATTGATTTTCCTCCAATATATGGATTAACTTAGGTTCTCAACTCAATAATTACCAAGAACTACTAAGCTCCATAAACATTTTTCATACACTTGATTTCATCTAGATTCATCTTATTGACTTGACCAAGCCACTAAATCCACTTCATAAACTATATTTTGAACATTAACACTTTCCAGAACATGGTTAAGGCTTCCTAATTTTTTTCATAAAATTTTTGAACACGAGCCATCGCCAAAACAATTAATTTACCTAAGATTGTTGGGTCCCTATAATACTAGTGATTACCCCATTACTATGGTATTCGTACCCCTTATTTATATTGTCGTGCCCCTATTGCCCCCATATTATTATTTTTGTGCCCCATAGAATCCCTCTATTTTTATTTTTGTGGCTTTATATTATTATTGTTAGGTCGGCTGGGTTATATTATGACTCCTTAGACTCCTATATATAGAAAGGAGGTTTTGTAATTTGTATCATCAAAGAATTGTTCATTTATGTAATGTAAAGGAGGTTTCCCCCTCAAAGAGGCTGAATTATAAGGTGTTGATCTATCTTTTCTATCTTTTTTGAGCTGGTTTCATAACATTTGGTATCAGAGCTTCGGATTCTAGGGTTTCGCTGCTCCAAAAAAGTCATTGTGGAATTTTCGCTATAACGTTGTTTCGGTGACGTTTCAAAAGTCACAAAGAAAACCCATTTGATAAGAATTGGCACTGAACGTTGGGTCCGAATTTCAGAGCTTTTCACGGGATATTTTCGAAGATATGATCTGAGAAAGTTGGCCTTTTTGCAGACTCCTGAATTACACTCAAAACAGGTGACCTAGGGAAAATCGTCATAACTTTCTTTCTGAGCATCGGATTGAAATTTCGTAAGAAGGCACAGAAAGAGGACGGACTTTAGTTTTCATTTATATATTTTTCAGAGTCAAAGGTTGAAACAGTGACACGTGGCACTTCATAAAAGTTCTCTCTACTGAACTAGTCTATAATCAGGTCAGTGCGGGAGATTGTGCATAACTCTTTCTTGGAGAATCAAATTTGGATAAGACTAGTGGAATTAGAAAGAGAACATAGAAGGATACTACAGGTCACAAGTTCAGAACTGGATGATTTGAAATTGCAGAGATACATAAGATACAATATCAGGCTTCTACAAAGTAAAAAAAAGGTGTGTAGTTTTTTTTTTAATTTTTGCATAAGTTTGGTTTGAAGGAATTCAAAGGGCATAGTAAAACATTATTATTGGTAACTGATGCCCCGAGGAAATAAAATGCAAACACCTAGTAAGGAACCTGAAAGCTCTAGCATAACTCATGAAGAAGAGGAAGAAATGCTACATGATATATCAAAATTACAAGACCAAGTGCAAAAAATGTCAGCCTCACAAAAGCTAACAGATGCCAAGATAAATGGCATGGAATCTAAGATAAAGGGCATGGAAGCTAAGATGGATGATCTGAAGACAGATTTGAGGACAGATTTGAAGACAGACATGGCAGATTTGAAGACAGATTTGACAAATTTTCTACAAGAAATACTTACTAATGGTGAAAAGGTTGTAAAGGAAACTCACGATGTGATCAAAAGAAATGTTAATCATGATACCATAGATGCTAATGTTGGATCGAAGACTCACCATGTTCCAAAAATCGATATGAGGAAGTTTGATGGCAAGGATCCCGCCACATGGATATTATAGATGGA
>APFE030963923.1:55984-66990 GCA_000404065.3 Pinus taeda | reverse complement strand
CAAGTCTGAGGGAAAGAGTGTCATCATGGTGGTAGTTGACAAACTTACCAAGTATGCACACTTTTGTGCATTATCACATCCATTTAAAGCAAGTACAGTTTCCACGGCATTTATGGAAACAATTCAAAAGCTACATGGAAATCCAAAGATTATTGTAAGTGACAGAGATCCCATTTTCACTGGAAATTTTGGACAGAATTATTTTCTTGTCTTGGTACTCAGTTAGCTCATAGCTCATCTTATCATCCTCATTCTGATGGGCAAACTGAGATAGTAAACAAATGTTTGGAAGGATATCTTCGTTGCTTGTATCTGATAAACAGACACAATGGGTCAGATGGTTGCCTCTTGCTGAATGGTGGTATAACACTTCCTTCCATACAGCAACAAAAATGACCCCATTTATGGCACTTTATGGGTATCAACCACTATCCATCACATCATATTTAAGAGAAAATTCTTAGGTTCAGGCAGTGGAACATCACATCGAACATCAACAACAAGTCCTCAAACTCTTAAAGGATAACCTCATGTTGGCACAAAATAGAATGAAACAACAGGAAGATCAACATCGCAGTGAAAGAAGTTCTGATGTAGGTGATTGGGTATTCCTACGCCTACAACCATATAAGCAGATGCCCCTCAAGCAAGTTAAGAAGGACAATAAATTATCACCAAAGTATTACGGTCCGTACAAGGTGTTGCAAAAGATTGGTACTATGGAATACAAATTGGAGCTTCCTGCATCTTCTCGATTGCACCCAGTTTTCCATGTTTCATGTTTAAAGAAGGTTATAGGCGACAAGCTCCCAGTTCAAACAATATTTCCAGAAATTGATGAGGAAGGAAAAATTATATTGGAACCAGAAGAAGTCATAGAAACAAGATCTCGACAGCTACGAAATCGATCAATTTCGGAGTATCTTATCAAGTGGAAGAACTTATCTGCGGAAGATTCCACATGGGAGGATGAGAATTTTATACAGAGTAGCCAGAACTACTCAAGCGTTGAGGACAACACTTTTTTTGAAGGAGAGGGGCATGTTGGGTCCCTATAATACTAGTGATTACCCCATTACTATGGTAGTTGTAACCCTTATTAATATTGTTGTGCCCCTATTGCCCACATATTGTTATTTCTGTGCCCATAGAATCCCTCTATTATTATTTTTGTGGCTTTATATTATTATTGTTAGGTCAGATGGGTTATATTGTGACTCCTTAGACTCCTATATATAGAAAGGAGGTTTTGTCATTTGTATCATCGAAGAATTGTTCATTTATGTAATGTAAAGGAGGTTGCCCCCACGAAGAGGCTGAATTCTAAGGCGTTGATCTATCTTTTCTATCTTTTTTGAGCTGGTTTCATAACAAAGATGCATGACGAATTTGAGGAAATTGTAGCTAAAGTTTCAACCACATGTATACCACTACTAGGTGTAGGCTACAACCACATGCACAGGCTTCTCTCCATGTGGTTGGAGCCTTTTGATTACATTCACAAGCCTCTCTCCATACGATTGGCACAAAGGATGGGAGAAAACCAATCAAATCCCCTCAGATCCTACCCAAACTTCTTCTAGAACTTGACAATCCTTTGTAGGACCTATGGAAGCTACTACCACCTCCATAACACTTCACCAAGTTGTTTCCACATCACCATGATCATCATAAATCAAACTAGGTTTACTTCGATCTCAACCAACAAATACATTAACACTTGGGCCATTGACTTTCACCACAACAACTCCAATACCTATAGTAACATCTCCATCACCTATAGCTGCATTGCCAACAACTACAACAACAACATCAAGTCATCCAATTACCTCTAACACCTATAGACGTACCCCCAAAGCAAGTAGTATTACCATAAATTGTAACAAACCAACACAAAATGTCTTGAAGCCATCTCTACATAGCCTCCAAATCAGCTCCACTAAGTCATGCCATAACTAAGTTGACATCAATGCCAAGCAACAAAACCAACTAGATAAAGACTACAACGAACTAAAAACTCATCAAAGATCATCATTATATTGACATAAGAACATGACATGTAGCACTATGAATTTGCGTACATCAATGACAACAACCTTTGCAGGTGCAACTCTAATATATGCCATATAGATACAAAACTGGGTATACATAATATAACCTGCACTTTTCCATTTTCAATTATACAGGCAACAACTTTGTCTAGGAAGTTTAAAATTTCTCAGTTCCTTTCCAACCAATCCATCCCTGTTAGGATATCATATGAGCCCAAAGTTAAAATTTTTAAATTTATGGAAATATGAATTCCATTTAGAGATATTCAACATGCCTTTATCCAGTTTGTAACTTTTCGTTTTGTCCTTCTGCCTCGATGAACCCACCAAAAATTATTATATCTTTTAGACTTAGTTTTACATTCTTCTACTACTTAAGGTCTAATATATATTATGATAGTTCCATGATCTATTACTACAAAAAAAAATTCTCACAATTAATATCTTCAATTTCCACCATTGTGGACTAGTGTTTTATTTGGTGTCCTTCTAGCACCGCATTGATATGTGGTATATTTTTGGCTACATCATTGACTGTAGAATCCCCTTGATGGTGTTGCAATTTTTTCATAGAGTATTGTAGGGGTGATTTCAAAAAAAACGTGGCTCTCCAAAACCCCAACAACTTAGAGATTCGTTTTCCTTCCCATTACTTCCTTTATTGACATCTTCTTGTTTAGTCCCAACATGAGATTTCCATTTCATTTTTTTTGATTAACTATTATTTTATTTCCAACTCTGGATCTGGTTACTTTTTTCATGTTACTTAAAGGACTCAAATTTTCCACTCTTTCCACATTAAGTCATCTGGTCTCTTTTCCCATTGGAACAAGACTTCATATCTTCATTATTTTTCTTAGCTTGTTGGTAACATATTTGAGCTTTTTTTACTAGCTTGTCCATGGTCATCAAGTTATGATAATAAATTATTTTCTTGAATGATGGTGGAAGACAACTTAAGAATCATTGTATCTATGCCTTTTCATCCTTGAGGTATTCTACATAACGTAATAAATGAGTGAACTTGTTGATCAACTCATCCATTGTCCTTTGCCCCAATTTTAGTTCATGAAATTCCTTGGCTCTGTCATCAAAATAATGCTATGTTAGCTTTTTCCCTTCAAATAAACATTGGAATTCTTCTGAGTGAACCTCTCTCCCTTATAAGTTATGGATTGTCCTCATTTATTCTACCAGAGGGAAGCCTTTCCCTACAACTAATATGTAGCCAACTTGGCCTTTAATTTTCAGGAATAGTTATATACTTTAAATAATTTGTTAATGTTAAGAAACTAGGCCTTAACAACCTCTTATGTTTCTCAGTCAAAGTTTGGCAGTCGAATATTCCTAAGTTATCCATGAAACTCTATTCTAGGCTCCTTCTTTTATTTTGTTTGCATCTTTGAGGAACTATGTTCCTATGCTTCCTCCAACCCTTCCCCTCACTTTAGTACACATTTTATACAATCTTCCACTTGGAAGTCTCACCTTGATTCACTTCATTCCTCATGATTTCCACTATCTTGGGGTTTGTATTTTCTATTAAGTTCTTGATGAGTTCTTATTACATTGCACTATCCTTCTATAGGTTCTCCTATTCTACTCACAACTTTATCATTTCAGTCTGCAAATTAGTTTAAACCACATCTAGTAGTTCTGTAACAGGTATTTACTTATGTTGTCTTAAACGTACAGAAATGTATTCTTCCCCTATGTGGGTTCTTATTTAAGGTTCATCCATTTTGTGTACTTTGATAGGTTTGTTTCTTGATTTCTTTCTTTGTGTATACACCAACATTACTAAATTAATAACAACATTATTAGCTCAAAGGTCACAAGTCTGAAACCTTCTCTCCTATACCATATGTGACATAACTGTCATTAATAAAAAAATACACAATTTTACATGTCCAACTTATTCATAAGTATTGAAAGGTAGCAACACTACTGTAAAAGGGGTATTATTAATTTTATGTTTACTATCTAATTATGAAATAAAGCACATCATCTATTGGCATCACTAGAATTCAATTACATTCCTAAACGTAAAGTAAAACTTAAAATAAAACCATCAATTTTAAATTTTCCTCTTATTTACACAGGTTTCTCCAAAATTTATTCCCTCATGTCTTCATTTACATTTTTGAGTTCAATGACACCCATTGAAAAGCAACTTGATTTCCTTCACTCTATTTACTTTGGTATCTACTTACAAATATGAATTTTACTTTTCCTCACTTGTATAATAAATCCGTGTTTTCAATAGTTAACCACACAAACTCAAGCTATTGAATGATTATAAGTTGCTTTTGGACTTATTATAGTAAATGGATTATTATGGTCACCTTATCTACTAACCCTTTAGTTTTCACTTTACAATATATGTGAATGCATATATTTTAGTATGAAGTCTCCACGACTATTGGTATTCTTCACATAGAGTGCAAATCATTTTATACAAAGTATTATAGTTCTCATTTATTTATCTCCTCATTATCAAGGTTATAGTGCATTGTATATAAATATATACATATATACTTAGACCATTGTCTAACAACTCCACACCATTCACATGGAATTTGACACGTGGAGGGGTTGTCCTGCTTCTATGTGGGACTGGCATACATTGACAAACTGTTGATTAGGATTTTATGTTCAAAGAGGATGGCTTAGATTTCTTAATCCAAGGGTTAGGGTAATGACATTCCCCATCCCACTAGAACCATCTAATCTTGCACTTAACTTGATGGAGGATGAGATCTCTCCTCTTTGGTATCACACCCTACTATATATTCCTTTGATAGTCAGTTGTCTAATCTCTCAATATTAAGTGCTTCAATGGATTTCCAACTATTTTCATTAGAATTCATCCATTCATTTTTTTTAGTGTGACTGCAAGAGGTGGACACGACTCTATACATAATTTTTCCACTGCAATGTTCTTTTAATTTTCCTTTCATCTTTTCATAGCGGAAATTTGGGTTTTTTTATTTATTCACTACATCTATAATATGCATTCCTTGATAGGAGCAAGGGATTTTGGGTCATTTTCATTCCCTTCTTCAAATACAAAGGTCATTGTGTAGTATACATAGGGGGGATATTATGGGCTACAGAGGGAGGTATCGAAGAGAATAATGTAATAATGGGATGTGCCATAGTTAATAAATAAAGTGGTTAACCCACATCGTGTAAGGGATCAAAAATAGTTAGCAATAATGTGATAAGTTCATGGTATTAGATATATGGTATTGAGAGAACTATGGTAATGACCCATGGTATTGTATGTAAGAATCATATATAGAGGCTAGAGACTCCCCATTGAGAGATTTTAAGGAATATTATATGGAAAAGCATATGGATTATGGAGTGATCTCCTTCCTTAAGGAGTGAATATATGGTGTTTCCCTACCTCAAGGGTTTTGTTATTAATAAAGATCTAAAATTTATCATTTATCTCTTGTTATTTATCGACATATTTCTTAATAAAGAAAATATACCCAAAAATAACAAGATCAAAATAGATAAACTTCAGATAAACTTATTTTTATTAATCAAACCCTTGAGGTAGGGTAACACCATACAATCACTACATAAGGAAGGAGAACACTACACAAGCCATATGCTTGTTCATACAATATTCTTGGACATATCTCAATGAGGAGTCTCTAGCTTATATAGGCCTCATACATATAATACCATGGGTCATTACCATGGTTCCCTCAATACAATCTATCTAATACCATGGCCTTATCACATTATTTCTAACTATTTGTGGTCCCTTACATAAGGTACTAAAGTATGGGGTGCAGAGGGAGGTACCCAAGGGAATAATGGGATGCACCATAGTTAATAAATAAAGTGATTAACCTGCATCATGTAAGGGACCACAAGTAGTTAGCAATAATGTGATAAGCCCATGGTAATGACCCATGGCATTGTATAGTTGAATCATATATAGAGGCTAGAGACTCCCTATAGAGAGATATCAAGGAATATTGTATGGACAAACATATGGTTTGTGGAGTGTTGTCCTTCCTCAAGGAGTGAATGTATGGTGTTGCCCTGCTTTAAGGATTTTGATTAATAGAGAAGAATTTCTATATTCATATCTTGGTATTTCTTGGGTATATTTTCTTTATCATATATTTACAGGTCAGATCTACTACAAGTGGTATCAGAGCACTTTCTTGGGAAAACAGAGAGATATTTTGTTTTTGCAGGAATTTTTTGGGGCGACGGGTTTCCAGATCAGATTTGTAACTTTTGGTGCAAAATTGGAATA
The DNA here is from genome assembly GCA_000404065.3 of Pinus taeda. Taxonomy (NCBI): domain Eukaryota; kingdom Viridiplantae; phylum Streptophyta; class Pinopsida; order Pinales; family Pinaceae; genus Pinus; species Pinus taeda. Next base: position 60,654 of record APFE030963923.1, on the reverse strand, counting down.
AAAGAATTATACATCTATATTTTTGTGAGAAATTACCCAATTTCAAAAAAAAAATCGGCCGAATCGGAGTTTGAATGAGGGAGATACCGTTGATTTAAAAATTAGTTGTCTTGTTGAAATGTTTTGACAAAAATTCATAGACGGCCGATCTCGAGTTAAATTTTTTCATTTTTGTGGGGAATTTTGAGAAAATAACTGAATATCTGAGATATTCATGAAAAATAATGAATTTAAAAAAAAAATGATTGAAATGGAGTCCGAATGAGGGAGATATCGCTGATTTAGAATCAGCTTTTTTTCAGAATTTTTTTGTGACAACGGGACAGTTGCACTGCAAATCTCAACTACACAATGCCTAGATCAGCATTTTTAACAAATGGGAAGATGAATAAGGGTTGTTCAATTCCCAAAAACAAGTCATAATAAATATTTTGAGCAATATTGACTAAACTATGGCCATTGTAAATTTTCTTCAAGTGAATTGTTTTTCAAACCCCTCTTCATTGTTTCTAGCAAGATGTTTTTTACAGGAAAAGATGATGGGTGAACTATTGAAATTTTTATAGAATCTTAGAGGTGTGACTGCCCATGGTGTTGGAAGGAAAAAATAGGGTATTATTTGAAGGATGAGGCTGCTATATGGAAATCACGTGACAGTGAGATTCTAAAGTTATGTCTTGCTGACCAAATTGAAAAACTATTTTTGGACAAATGGTCTCATACTAGAAAAAAGGAAACCAAAAAACCTAGAAGGGATTTTATTTATACAAGAAAAGATGATGGCCCTACTATTGAAGAATCCATAAAATAGGCAAATTCAGAAGTTGAGCAATTTTGGTGACCTTTGTCATGGTTTAAGTTTAGAGGTGAGGCTACCATATGGTGGAAATCACCTGAGTGCTAGAAGCATTTAAGCCTTCCTCATGAGGAGTTTCAAAATTTCCTTCTAGACAAATGGTCTCATGCTAGAAAATAGGAGAATGAGACATGTAAGGGGTTATTTTCTGGGGGTATCTCCTTATTACAGGGTCATGGATGTATTAAGAAAGAGTAGATAATTGTGTCTATCAATCCTAGTTGCAAGTAAAATTTTATTAATGTTAATTTCGCTAAAAGATTAAAAGTCCCAGCCAAACAAATGGAGCACACATAGGTTAATAATGCACAGGTGAAAGTTTATAAGGATTTGAAGATTTCTAAGGATAAGTATGTATTGCATTCTGATTTTTATGTTTCAGATATGGCTAATGTGGATATTGTTTTGGGATACCCTTGGATGGAATCTATTGGTACTATCAATATTAATGTGTAGACGAAATTCCTGAAGCTATGGTATAAAAAGAACAAAATTACATTATAGGATATTTCCATCAATAAATAGGTAGACTCCAAGGAGGCTAAAGTAGAAGATGCTCCAGGGATTGACACATCAAATGATGAATCTGTGGTTGAAGTAATACTGGAAGATAAGAAACAATATCAAGCGCCACAACATGTACCAGATACCAATGAGGCTCAATTAGGTGGTGAATTAAGGCATGATACACCATTGGTTAAAACCTCAACATATCACCACACACATCACCCAACAAGAAAACAACCAACAAGATGGCAATGAATCGAAAACAAGAACAACAAAGCCTGCATGACAGATAAAGAAGTGTGACAATCCACCCAAAACACATCAATGTAGAGGAATTGCCAGGATCAACTCCCATCTCAAGCGAGTGAGGCACAAGCTAGATCAAGTAATCACCTATCTTTGGGATGGCTGGATGCACATGCATGGTACCAGTGGACTATTCTTTTGAGTAGATCTTCTCATTTGTGTTCTTCTTATGTTTCAAGGATGAAACATGTTTAAGGGGGGTGGGATGTAGTATACCTACGGGGGAATAGTATGGGGTACAGAGGGAGGTACCCAAGGGAACAATGTAATATTGCGATGGGCCATAGTTAATAAATAAAGTGGTTAACCCGCATCATGTAAGGGACCACAAGTAGTTAGCAACAATTTGATAAGCCCATGGTATTAGATATATGGTATTGAGAGAACCATGGTAATAACCCATGGTATTGTATGTATGAATCATATATAGAGGCTAGAGAGTGCCCATTGAGAGATGTCAAGGAATATTATATGGACAAGCATATGGCTTGTGGAGTGTTCTCCTTCCTTAAGGAGTGAATGTATGGTGTTGCCCTACCTTAAGGGTTTTGATGAATAAAGAAGCATTTATATATTTAGATCTTGTTATTTCTTGGGCATATTTGCTTTATCATATATTTGCAGGTCGGATCTATTAGACATTGCCACAAACTTGCTCGATTAAAGTGGGAAGGGCCAAGAGAGTCATTGGAGGAATCTTCATGTATAGCTTAAAAGGAACCCTAAATATTTAGTTTCATTAGGAAATATATTTGTTGTTAACATTTTTCTTCTAATTCTTCCTCCCTTATCCTATAACGTGCAATGGAAATGGAGCAAAATTTCTTGGCTCCTCTACATGTAAGATGTTTTTTTAACCCTAGTGCTCTGCTCACTCCTCTTAGTTTCATATATTTTATACTTTAAATATTACTGATTCATTATAGTTTCTCACTTTTACATGTTGGTACATGACTCTTTATAGTGGAAAGGGATTCTCACTGAGGCTTTTACCTTCTCTTTCAAAGTTTTGGCATTGGCTAAGGGTTTTAAATTTTATCACTCTTCCTTCCAAGCCATTTGTGATCGATAAGTTTCGACCCAAAGGAATGACTAGGCTACTACACTTTGAATTCTCTTATTACTTCCATGTTAAGTCTATTCATAGTATTATTGATTTAAGGACTTGTCCAAATACTGTAGAGACTATGTCTCTCTAACCTTGTTTTTTATATAGGCTTGAGGATTTTTGATGTAATAATTTATTTGGGCCTTACATGGATGCCCTCCATGAGTTTTCTTTTATGTTTCTTTGGTATATTCAATCCAATATATAAAATTTTATTTAAAAAAAATTAGCCTTTCACCCTTACGGTTCTCAAAAAGAAAGGGATATTGTTCCCCACACAAACAGACAACACCACACACACACAACACACAATACACACAACACAACAACAGATCACATATATAATATAAATAATAAATATATATATATAGTATAAATTTGTGCGTGCCTGTGTTCATTATAATTACAGTCTTCATTTGATTTAATTCAAAGATCCTTTTCCTCAAAACTAACTACCTCAAGATGGCCTCTTAAACCTTACGGGGCCCTTAATCTCAAAGAAAACTTTTATAGCATATGCATATCACAATGTAACTAATTATTTTGTAATAGGAACAAATTTCCTTAGCAGCACTCTATATATATTCATATAATCATATATATAATATTATATAATATATATATATTATTGATACAAGTAGGAATCTTTTAGCTTGATATGATGTTTAACTATCATTCTTTTAGTTAGTAGTGCTTTATTCTTCAAAAGTATGCAATGAGTCACGAAGTCTTTGTACCGGTTATATTACAATATTGTTCTACATTATACATATTAGTGTATGAGCTACTCCTACATATATATAAATGTTTTATTTAGTCGAAACACAACTATGGTTACCTATAATGTGAAATCACTACCAGTACTTCGTGTCCTATTTTTGCAATGTTTGAGACCGACTTTACAAACCCTGAGGGTAATAATTTGTCCTTGGAGATTTATGAGTTCAACTTAGGCATAAAACTAAAATTTTGACCTCCTTATAATTGCAGATAATAGTAGATAATAAATTATACTTGACCCTTTTTCTTTCCATGGTAACAAACACTGTTATTCTAAAATGATTCTTTTATTATTCAAATTCAAAGTTATTTTATGTTGTCTATTCTTTTCTCAAAACTAACACAAAGATATATTTAAATGCCCATACAATCCCAATTTTTTTACCTTTACTTGTAATCACAGGTTTTTTTATTCATTTCAAACATGTTTTCTGTGTCATGTGTGCCTATAATCACAAATTTATTCCACTAGAATATGTTTAATTATCAATTAATTATGGAAACTACTAATAATATCTCAACCTAATCATAGTACATGTAACTCACAGAAGTATTTCAAGGCTAATTACTTATCTTTTTCCTTTCAGAAATATGACAGATATTTCCACGTTCCTCCCAACCTTGAACTGGGTTGTGCAGACAAGCCCCCCAACTCTTCCTTTCACTATTAGGTTAAACCAAAAAGGTTTCTTGGAAATTATTTGCCTCCCTAGCCCTATGCAGTTTTCTAAAAATCTTTTTATGGGTTTACCATCATTATCTCCTACTGCTAAGGGTTATCCAAATACTTTTTTTATCTCCCACAGTGTCTGGTTCAGATTCCACCATAGGGTGTTTCTCTCCAACCATATAATTATCTCAGTGGTCTCCAATATCTATCTAATCTTTCTTTCTTTATTTTTTATTTTTTTCTTCCAGAAATCAAGGTTCAACCAAATGACAGAAGGGGGAATCTCTTTTCTTCCTTTTTTTATATTTCCTGCCTCTTTAGGAATAACTACTTCAATTGTTTTCCCCTAACGATTGGAGTTTAACCTCTCATGTTAACCTCTCAGCACAATTCTAAGAGAATTAATATTCTAACATAAATTTTCATTCACTAATATATTTCTT
>APFE030963923.1:28987-52881 GCA_000404065.3 Pinus taeda | reverse complement strand
CAAAACTCTGACCATTGAACTTCTCAATCTCTATCTTTCCACTGCTCGCCATCTTCTTTCACCACCAGAATCGATCTCGCAGATCTCCCACTGAACAGGGTCTACCACAGGCCCAAGTGGAACCCCTCAGCAGCAAAGGCGTCCCCTTGAAGCCAAAACAACTTTGATACCAAATGTAGTTTCTAACCCCATATAGAAATTACCTGCATATGAATTCTCAATCACAGGAAAAAATAAAAATGCGAGAGCATAAAACATAAAACACATATACACAGAGATTTCCCACTAGATCCAAAAACCGGGACTACTAGCTTGATTTTTCATTATGTTCCTTTCAGTGTTACAATACATATTTATACATGGCAAAGCATCCAATACCATGGACCAAAAACCATCGCGTCCAAAACCATTGACCAAAAACCATCGCGTCCAAAAAACATGTGCGAAAATCATGCGCAAAACCATAGGTGGGTCCACCCAACCTAACATATGGTCCAAAAACAAAATTTTCCGGGGCACTACCGCGGACCCCATAAAGTGGGGTTACGGGTACCCCTCAAACCCCCTGTTAACTATGTGGAAAGAATATAACACAACCCAACAATCACAAGATAATTCTCGCCATGGGTATTACAATAACATAGACAACATAAGGTATGGCATCAACAATGGATTTCGCTATAAAAAAATTACTAGTGTCATGAAAATTCTACCAATTTCATAAGAAGATGTGGAGTGACTTTAATTTCACAAACATATGTAACAAAAGTATTTAATACTCTACCCTTAAAATTATATATGCTCTGAGGATAAATCATTTGAAGGAGAGGATAACTTGTAATATACCGAGTTATATTACCCCATTTATGTATTATATATGTATATATATTCCTTATCTATTGTAAATTCAAAATGGCACCTTGTCCACATAAATGGTTGCATCCCATTCTATTGTGTTTTATACGTAATTGATGTCCATTTATGATTGTAACATGGAAAGAAGAGAGATAACAATATATATAGTGATTATGATTATTTGTTGAGCTATATTGTGTTAAATATGTGTTATATGCTTTGCAAATATATCTCAACACATGATTCATATCTACTGAGAAAAATAAATGGATTATGAAGAGTAGTATCCCCTCCTTCCTAAGGATTTATGGGTGAAGAGATAAAAAATAATGGAGGTTTTTTAGGGTTTTTTGGTTGTTTTCGAAACATAGTTTTCACCATTGAAGGTTTTGTGATGCATGATGTTTCAGCCTATGGTTTTAGAATTTTTATTAACAAATTAATCTTATAATATAATATGGGATAATTAATTATGGGTTTTGGATGTCATGGGATCGTATAACATGTTCTAAATTATGAAGTTGTTTGAAGATAAAAATTACAAGTGTGATTCTAAATATTTTTTTGGCTTCCCTACGTTGAGTTTGTAAGGTAAATATTATGTGTAATATCTTATTTTCATCATTTTAATTTTACATTTATTAATAATTTGTGTGTGAATTACATTACTATAAAAGGATTAAAAAATACATCAACTGATTGGTCAAACATGACTAGGTCATAGATTCATCTATATATGGTAATTAACGCATTTATCATTGGTATTTTATGAGCACAAGGATTGAATAACTAGCATAATATAACTTATATAATCACTTGATGACTCCAGTATAATATATATTTGATCCAAAAGTAGTATATCTATTATGATATAGTTTTCTTAGCTCAGGGTTTCCATGACAACCATTATGTTTTGTTGTTATGTGTTTTATTATTATTATGTTATTTTTATTGATCATTTTCTCAGATATTCTTCATTGTAATATACATACCCCTTGAACCTACCTTTGACATTCATGATTTAATAATGTAAAAATATTATGGGTTAAAATGTTGATGAAATTTTTGAAATCAACAATTATTCTGAATTATTTTGTATGTAATACAATGAAGTTATCTTACAATATTGAATAAAGAAAAAGGAAAATGATTCACGTGTGGTGTGAGCACAAGGGGGATTTAACATTGGTTGGGAAACTTGGTAACGAAGGACACACTTACAAAAGATGATGCATACCCAACTGTTGTTATACAATAATATAAAATGATCGGAGATGGTTGAATATATGTGCAAGGTATCTATTTAATCATTTCTTAGTGTCGAGACCTATTTAGTAAGTGGGTTGTATTTACATTCATATTTTGTTCTCCATATTTCTTTTGGAACTACCTTGTAAATTCTTCAGCAATAATGTATATGGTGTTACAAGTCGAGTGTGTTTCACACTAATATTATTTTCATAAAGTTGTGTATGATGTTCTGGAGTTGTTAAAGGGGGGAATGACTTGATTATGTTGAGTCTTTTCATTTGATTTCATGTTTCTAAATCATACAAAACAAAGGTCCTGACACGCTATGACTTAGTTAATCCTACTAATCTGTTAAATTTATTTGTCAAACTAGCTCAATCACTCCACTCAATGTAACAAGGTACACACCAATTAGGATATTATGTAAATAGTGAAAGATGTCACATCAATATATATGTAAATAAAGATGCCTAACTTTGCTCAATTTTCTTGAAAAAGAATGCATGTGAACCATGCACATTAAACAATAAAGAATTCATGATTTTTCTTGAAAAGGAATGCATATGAACTTTGCACATAAAGGATAAATAAACCATATTATTTTATTGAAAGTGATTGCAGGGAATAATGTGTGGAAATTTATATTATTTTATTAATTTTCTTAGAAAGGAATGTGTTTTTGTCCATATAAATAATAACTATTATATTATGTTTCTTGAAGAAAAAGATGCATTTATGTACACAAAAATAATAGCTATTACTTTAGTTTTCTTGAGGAAGAATATGCATTATATACATACATGGAAATAATAGCTATTGCGTTAATTTTCTTTTGGAGAAAGAATATGTGTTTACATGCACAAAGGCAATAGTTATGTGTTAGTTTTCTTTTGGAAAAGAATATGTGTTTATATGCACAAAGGTAATAGTTGTTGGGATAGATTATTTTGGAGAAATATTATGTATTTGCAAGCACAAAGATAATAACTATTGTGCTAGTTTTCTCTTAAAAAAATATGGGTATTTGTGGTGGTTGTTTTAGGAAAGTAATGCGTTCTTGTGCGAAGAAAATAATATTAGTTATGGTGTTTATATTTTGGAAATATTTCCCTCTTCTTGTGTGAGGAGATAGTGATAACCATGATGACTCTTTTAAATATTATTGTATTATTCTGGGAAGAGGTAAAATGTATCTATTCGATTTCTTATAATGCATGGGAGGTATGGATAGCTAGGAATGCCATGGTAATATTTATGATTTTTACTTTATGTATGTGAGATTTGAATGGATATACATGTGTCAAAGTTATTATATGGGATCTGTGATTGCATACAAAAGTGTCTCCCCTAGGTTTAGTGACTAACCTAGAATAGCAAAGAGATAAGGAATACAATGCTTTCCTTAAAGTAGATAGATGACAGTGTGAAGCCTACCTGGAATCCATTGTGGGATTCACTCCTTATTTAGCGTGAATGCTCCAATTAGAACTCTAATTGCCAAAATTGGAAGCTTCACAATCACATGACATAAGCTAAGAAACTACGAGATCTATGCAGTATCATCTATATACTCTATTTAGTAGATCAACAGGGTATTTAAATATATGAAATAACAACATCACATATAGGAAAAAAAAAACGAATTCTTTCCATTAATATAATTGGAAAGAGTTTACAACCATAAATAGTTGTTGATCTTGTAGAAGAGCTCCTCGAAGGCTCACTCATCATTTTCTTGTCACAATTTACACCTCCAATCTTCCTAAATGCATGAAATCAAACCTCTCAACATAGCCGCATAAGGGTAAAATCAATCTCCAAAATCCAAACCCTTACATATGGAAGGTTGTAAATATATATAGGAGTGGGGTAAGTTGGGAGTTCTTATCAGATTACAAATCTAAGGTTTTAGGTACACCTTTGATGGGAGGATTCGATCAAAGGATAAGGCATCGAAACTCCAAATTACGGTAGGATAGGATCCAAATGTTTTATCTAAGGTAAATGGTTGTAACAAATCATGGAAGCTTCTAGAATAGGAGGCTTAAAAAATTTCTCTCTTTTTCTTGAATTTCTAGAACCAACGCAGGTGAAAAGGGGAGTAACCTATAGGTGATCAACGTAGGCCACAGTGGAGAAAGTTGTAGGTGAACATTTTCCAACAAGAGGCTAGGGTGCCTTGGTCATAAAACTGGCTCAGATGATGCAGTTTCAAGAAGAAACTCTGGGGATTGAAAGAGGCATGCTTAGGGATTTGTGAAATTATGATGACAAGGGGGAATAGGGTGTTGATTGATCCCATTAGGAGGCCTATTTATAGATATTGATAAAATGGTTATAAAATCATGCACCCTAAAAAAAAGGTTAAAAATGAGGACTGATGGTATCATGACATTTGTATCATGACAACCAATGAGCTTCATCTGTTACAATACATTTGTATCATGACATCTTTGTTGTTGAGGGAGGTATACCCATAATCATCACATAAGCTAACAAAACATGTACAATGGTCAAAAGACATGTCCATAGATGCCAACTGGTGGACCCATAATTGGATGATTGTTTGTATGATCATGGCCATCATACATTCTAATCTCTGTACAACCCCTCAAATGGTAGCCCAGATGGATGAAACTAGATCCGGGGTTTTCTATCTACTTAAAATGACCAACCAACGTATGATTCTAACCTTGTGAATCAATGAGTTGGGGTCGAACATGGTAGACACCATATGATTAATGGTTGATGATGTAAGTTGTTAATATACATGAGAGAAACCACTGATGATGTTAATTGCTATCAAGGCACTATAGTAAAATCCATATGTTGTGAATAAATGAGTTGATGTCAAACACCACATAGAGTCATTCAGTCGAAGGCCATTGATTTAAACCTATTTTTGAGAGTGTGGAAACTTACCATTGATGTATGCAAGCACCAAGGTACCAAGAAATGTTTCTAAGTCAGCCTCTTGGAAAATGTGTTGATTTCGAGAGGAAGCGACCTATCATAGGAGGCCCTTGATGTATCCCCCATCAATGACACATAATGGGTATCATGATTAAGACATAATGATGAAGAAATGGAACTAGATCATAAAAGGAAAACATGTAGTGAAGGCTTAAGAGTATTGTAATGGCTATCAACTGAATGACTACTCTTGAACATAGAGGCAACAATGAATGGAGTTGGTAGCATTGACCCAACACCAAAATGGAGGATCTGAAAATGGTATGATAACAAAAATATAAGAGGATTACGTAACCCAAAATCCACGTGGTTGAAGTGAAAGAGTGTCATATTAAAGAGCGACTCACTACCATTAGAAAATGGAATACCCTGTTTTCCCAATTTCCCCAACTATATTTGTGAGTACCTCTTTATTTTTTGACAAGCTTGAGGAGGATAACATATACTTGACATGTAAGTTTACCCTTCGGATGAATTCCTCTAAGTATATTTAATGAACGCAGAGAAGGAGTGGTTAAATATTGCCACGATTGACAACAACATTGTTTGATGTTTTAGCGAGTCTAGCAAGGCAAAACTCGTCATATTTTATATGTTTAAAGAGTTTCAAAAATAGTCAAAAAAGAAAACTCTAGATGTCCCTTTTTGTAGATAGTCTCTCAAGTCCAAAAAGGTAGAAAATAATACTCAAGAGAACCTCTTAGCCATGTTCAACAAGGTATTCTTTTTTTGTAGATAGTCTATCTCAGTCCAAAAAAGAGTTAAACTTATACTAAGTAGACATATTTTCATTTAATTTAACGAGCTTGAAAAGGAAAGTGCTTGGTAATCTTTTCATATTTTGGGAGTCTGAAAAGAGCTAAAAGAGGACTCCTCCTAGAGGAATGAGTGGTATAAAGGGTAACAATTATTTTCATTCATGATGGAATTGCTCAAAATGCACAAAGGTCAAGGTTGGCTAATAAGCCCACTGATTACAATTGTTCTTTAAGAAAGGGTAAAATCCAAGTGAAAGTGTATGATTGACCAAGAAGATGGTGATCACAGAATGAAGAAAGAGGCTGATCTAGAAAAAACAGGTTGACAAAAAATGGAAATCTTGAGGGACAAAAAAATAATGGTTTAATTTTTATAGAATCTTGAAACGTGGTAAACGATACCTGAAAATACTTGAAGATGGTTTCATTTTTTCAAAATCTTGAAACATGAGAAAAACTATGCTTCAAAATTTTTTGATTTTTACAGAAGCTTGAAACATGGAAAAATATTCTTGAGATTACTTGGAGATGTTTCATTTCTTCACAATCTTGAAACATGAGAAAATCTATACTTCAGAATGGTTTCATTTTTACACAAGCTTAAAACATGGGAAAATATGCTTGAAATTGGTTTTCATGCGCCCAACATAATGACTCAATTCAAGGTACATTCCCCGTAATCTTAATTTCACAAACCTAAGTAGACTAATAGGTACTAACAAGTTGATGGATTGAAGGTTCATTCACGAGATCAAGTGAAAGACTCGACCGGGAATTTATGAAATGTAATCAAAGACTATAATTGGAAGCAGATTCCTTTCATTTTTTAATGAGCTTGACACATGAAAATAGTTAAGGTCATGAAACCTTCTTTCATTTTTTAATAACCTTGACACAAGTAAAATAACTCTGCACATAAATCTTTTTCATTTTTAATGAGCTTGACACAAGAAAAAGAAGTCTTCTCAAAAAGTTTGTTTTAATTTTTAACGAGCTTGACACAAGAAAAGGAAATCTTATCCCGGAACCTTGATCATGGCCTACAAGAGGCCATGACTTCCAAGAGCTTCTCATTAGATGGGAGAAAAATGCTCTGGAAGGGATATATATCAAGGGATCCAATGGAAATATCATGTCCCAATGCCCTTATTAAATGATTCACCATATCACCTATCAGATTAGCTGTAAACGTAGGCATGCAACAATTTGCCACATAATTAAAATGTGTAGGTGGATATACCACTTGCATATAAGGACCATCTATGGAATATGGTTTATTATGAGTTAAACTGGGACCAATGAATGAAAGTTGGTCAATGGTCGCAATTATTCCTACATGAGAGGAACACATCAAATGAAAGTGTGAGGAGACAAGAGCTCCCATGTCATAAACATTGTCACACCCAAGGAGTAAATTATAATCCAAAGGGAATTGGACTACCATCACATCGATTTATATATTTTTTCCTCCCAAAGTAATAGGAAGCTTTGCGAGGATCCCTAATGGTTAGCTAGTTCCTGTATTAAAATCCAACAAATTCTGTGTAACAGACATAAGCTTCAAAGGACCTAAATATTTCCAAGTAGTTTATGACATAATATTAGCATATTCATCTTCATCTATGATTTTGCTAGGTATGACCACATTATAAGCCTGTAATATGATCTCGAAAGGCACATAAGGAGGAAGACAATATTCTTCGAGTCGACTCGAATCAAAGGGACTGACGAGATTACTTGAAGGGAATGTCATGGGAACAAGAGCACTTCCCCACTTTGTTATGGGAATGGGATAACTCCTCTCCAATGCTGCGGTAACCTGAGTACTGCCCTCATGTACTGTTGGAGCAGGAGGATTTCCTCTCAGTTCATTGGAATATGAAGAGATGAGAATAACTTAAGTAGTATGAAGTTCACTATCTATGGAAAAGGTACGATCAACTGAAGGTGGAATCGATTCAACCATTTTATAAAGCAATGGTTGGTCAGTAGCATACTCACGAGATTCACATTCAAAGAGAGCAAGATTGATTGGATTTCGATTTTGATCAATCACTTCATCAACTAGTGGAGGATTGGGTGAAGGCTTTCAATAACCAGCTAGAAGTCGTGGGTGAGAAGCTATAAGGTTTTCCAACACTTTTGAAGCTTCATCCCTGTAAAGAAAAAGGTGAATATGATGATTCCCTTCACATAAATTACATGGAAATTTGACTTTACCCTTTTTCCCATGTACTTTACTATCACTAGTTGATGGTTTATCACCGGCATGATCTCTAGAGGCTGTTGACAAAGGCTGATGTGAGTCTGTGGAACACACTTCTAATATCTTAGGAATACTAGGAAAATATCTAAGAAGATGGTAACCCTTACATAACATGCAAGGGAATTTAATTTTATGGGTGAGATTGGAAGTTTTGTCCATACTAGTCACGTCCATAGAAATGGCTGCCTTGTTGCCCCCATGATTATTTTTCTTCTTCTTGTTCTTCCTTTTCTTCTTGTTCTTAGCTTCCTGGTTACTAGAATCAATAATTTCACCAATAGAAGAGGAAGAAGGGGATGAAGAAATAATAGGTGAAGAAGGCTAAAGGTCAACTTTAGGATCAAGATGAGGTTGATGTTGTTGAGGTGGACAAGAACTTGATTGAGAAGCAGTTTGAACATTCAAAACCATAGGGGTCGAAAATAACAAAACTGGAAAACCAATGGTAAACTCAAGAAGGGAAAATGTTTCTATATAATGAGAAAAAATATTTCCAAATGAAAGGAAAGGACCAGGATTCTCATCATAGGGGTTCCCTTGATTGGTAGACTCTGAAAGAATTGCCATTAGTCTCAACCTAAGATCCACTAAGGAGTTGTTCCATGGGGAGGATGTTGCTCTAGGGTGAATCAATTAATTTGAGAAATTAAATACACAAACAAAAAATGGGTAACTAGGCATAAACATTTACCAAGGAAAAATGAACTTCAATATACATCTCAATGGAACAAGGACTTAACATACATGCAATCAATCTCCCTTAATGTTGTGTTCGGTGTATCATGACATACAAGGCGACTGACTCGATTATCTACACACAAATAAAAACCTACAGGGGGCTCCCAAAATATACTCGATTGTACGTGGGAGTGTAGTCCGTAGTATTGTTTTCTAATGATCAACTATTCAATGATAGTGTTCCCATATAGTTTAAATGCATGGGGCGCCATCCAATATACCCAAAGGTGTTCAAAGTGTGATCCTATACACTTATGTATGTGGAACGGTATATCACCCCCGGGATGAAACTCTGGAAAAAATGACAAATCCTACATTTAATGACATCAGAACATGTCCCTAACCCAAAAATCTAAGTGTTTGCATTAATGTTAGAAATTCTCCTTAGGTTTATTCAAAAAAAAATATTGTTTATCTCTTATTAAGTTTTGATTTCAAGGCTCAAAATTTGATGTCACATGAACACACCTATGATGTAACTAATATGAGAAAAATAATTATTTTCAATTTTGATGAATGTCATCTAGTGTATAGAAGAGGTGCAAACAATGACGAAACAATCAAATATGTAGCAAACAAGATCTTCCTAACTAGATCTTTCAATTTCACTATTCCAATTCAATTCAAAGCATTAGAAAATGTTAAACCATCCAATCCAATCTATGGATGATTCCTTTGAATACTATGAAAATGTAATCTATACATAATTTCCTTTCCTGCTATGAAAATGAGGATTCTAACTATGCAAATGTTATCTATGCAAGAGAATTCTTCAAAACAAACACAAAAGGATTCCAATGCAATCAAACATAATATGAAATTTCATGAACAAAGGACTCAAACTGAAATTGGGTGAAAATTTCAAAAATAAAAAAGCAACGACAATTAAATATGATTAACACTCATACAAAATTCAACCCCAACCCCCAACCCCACAATTGAGGGGGAATCATTTTTGCAAAAAGGAAAGTAAAAACACATAATTTCACACTAGGGATTCAAATTTCACACACAAACCTTAGATGAAAATGAAATTTATTTTTCTTTTCAACACACTTTATTTTTGAAATGAAGAAAACTATGATGGAAATGTTTAATCACTGATTTAAATACACTTTTCAGAATGAGGACTGAAACAACAATTCATCCAAGCAGTCAATGACCAAAAAAATTAATTGGCAAGAAACCAAATGATAAGAACAAGGAAAAATCAAAACCAATTCTTACCAAAGGTAATAGAACAAAAATGAAAACCTAATGGAGGCTTTATAGAGACCATGACACAATCAAGACTCAGGGAAGGTCAGCTAGAAGTAGGCTAATCAAAGAGACACTAAAAAAGAAGGGCAAGTTTTGTGCAAAAACAGGGGCCAATGTTGGTGCAGAAGAGGCACTAGTGCTTTGAAACACAGATATAGAGTGGGCCCAGGTGAGGTGCAACAATCCATTAGAAGCGCTAGGGATGCACTGGTCCAGGATTACATAGGAGAGTCAATGAAATGACTTCATATGTCTATTCTTGGATGGGTAAAGAAACAAAGGTATATCAAGGAGGTAATCAAACACAATGGACAAAGGAAGCATCAAGGGAATACACCATTCTATAGTATGGTCACTAATATGCTATCCGAGATTTATGATTGCAAACAAAAGTATCTCCCCTACGTTTGGTGGCAAACCTATAATAACATAAAGACAAGGAATTCAATGCTTTCCTTAAAGTAAATAGTTGATGGTATGAAGCCTACCTGGAATCTGTCGTGGGCTTCTATCCTTCTTTAGCTTGAATGCTCCAATTAGAACTCTGATATCCAAAATTAGAACCTACACAATTAGATTACATAATCGAAGGAACTACAAGATCTATGTAGTATCACGTATATACTATATTCAATAGATTAATATGCTATTGAAATATATGAAATAACAACATCACCTATAGGTAAAAAAAGAATTATTTGCATTCATATAAATGGAAGGAGTTTACAACCATAAATAGGTGTTGATATTGAATAAGGGCTCCTCCAAGATTGGCCTGTATTTCCCTTTTCACAATGTGCATCTCCAATCACCCTAAATTCATGAAATGAAACATCCGAGGAGAATAACCTAAGGGTGAAATATATAGGAGTGGGGTAAGTTGGCAGTTTTTATCCAATTAAAAATATAAGGTTTTAGATCCACCTTTGATGGGAGGATGGGCTCAAAGGATAAGGGATGGAAACTACAAATAGGGTATGATAGGATCCAAGTGTTTTATCTAAGGTAAATGGATGTAAAAAATTCTAGAAGCTTCTAGAATAGGAGTCTTCTAAAACCAACATAGGTACAAAGGGATCAACTTGTATGTGATCAACATAGGCCACAGTGGAGAAACCTATAGGTGAAAACTGTCCAATAATAGGCCCGAGTGAGTTGGTCCTAAAACTGGCTCAAATGATGTAGTTTCAAGCAAACAATTTGGGGAATGAAAGAGGCATGCTTAGGGCTTTCTGCAATGATGATGACAAGGGGTAATAAGATGTTGATTGATCCCATTAGGATACCTATTGATCAGATGTGACAAAATGGCCTATAACAATATCCATACATGTGCTTAGATAAATAAAAATCTTTTTGTAGTTGTGTAATTTTAATTATCTCGTGTGTGGTGTCAATAAAGAAGAATGCCTCAATACTCTATATGAATTTTCTTTATGCACATATGTTTCATGCATAACTAGTAGAGATTAATTTTGGGTTTGATAAATATTTTATATAATCATGGTGTCAAGTTGATGAAATCAGTGATTGTAGGAAAAAAATGTGAATTATGAGAGGAATGAAATAATGTCTAACCCATCCATTATATACAATAACCAAAAATGGATTATAGTTAGTACTATGGTAGGAAATGTGGGAATTATGCTTTACCAATGGTCCATGTAGAGAAAAGGATCATCAAGTGCAAGATAATCCACTGCTAGAAACAATTAGGCCTCAAAGACACAGTGCTCGAGAAATTGTGGGGTAAATTATTTCGATAACATGATTATTATAAGGGCTTCTAGCTAGTTATGCTGAATTAAATATGATATTTCTTTGTAATATTTTTAACAATGGGAAAGGGATGAACTCCCTTTATTCCATTGAATGAGAGGTGAGCACCCTCATGAAACATTTAATAAAATAAATGATTCCTGGGTTTTCCCTTCGGGGTTTCCACGGTATATCATTGTCCATTTATGTGTATGCCTATTTTTTCATTTTGGTGATTCTACTACCCTATATGATGTTGACACTTACATTATTAAATATGTGATTACCTATCCTAATTAAACGAACAATGATAATGATGCAACATTACAACAAGAAGCTTTATGTAACATATTGCAAAAATGGTTGTTACATTATGTGAATTAAAATTCCAATTCTAAAGTTACTTTATATAATGTTGGTGTTTATATAAAATGGTCAGTTAAAGAATATGGAATAAGTCATTGGGAATATTACATTATAGTAAATCTAGGAAAAGTTTTCTAATCCTATGATCTAGATTTAAACAGGAATGCAACAAAATATAGAGATAACCATATACACAAAGATGTAGCGGAAATAATACTTCATTTCATTAATGTAAAATACTGAAATATGCTTACAAATAGAAATGGAAATAAACCAGCTAGGGTGATGGTAGCTTATCTCTGAGAAGAGATGTGGTGGCTAGATGCCTCTGAACTGTGTTACAATGAGGCTCAAAGGCCTATTTATTGTTGATAAACAATGGAAAACCCTTAACATCTCAAAACCTAACCCTAGAAGATGAAACACCAAATTGCGGGCCACGTTTGGGTAAATTGGTACATCAATTTCCCGTGGTTGTAACTTTGGCACTCGATCTCCATTTGACACGTACAATAGCTCGTTAGAAAGATCTATCCGAGAACTATAACTTTGGGAAGAGAAACATCAGTCCATGGACTCATGTTGCTTTTATATTTCCCAAAAAACGTCAATAAGGGCCTCAAAATGGCTCTAGAAGTTTAGGACCCAAAAAACTACTAAAAATAGTAAAATGTGCTACAATTACGGAAATTGAAAAAATGAAAGACACAGTCATGGGGATAAAAATGGGATAGGTGGGTGGCCACCAATATCCACTTGGATCATTCCTCCTCCCTTAGGAAGCAATGGTACCTGTTGCATTGAGTTCCTCCATCTGCTGAAGTTGGTCCCTAGTGAGTTATTCTACAATCTCGGATGTGTCCGGTAATGGTGGGAAGCATGGTCAAGGGCAGTACACATTGAACACTAGGTGTGGGTGAAGGAATGATGGAATTCTGTGCTCCAAAACATTATTTCCCAGAACCTTAGTAATGGTGTAAGGACCATGTCACCATTGTCAATGCTTCTGATGGGTTGTTGTAAGGTGTTCTTTTTGTAGATGCAACCAGACTTTGTTGCCCACCTGAAGGTTGTGTGGTACCCCTGTGGGTGAGGAGAAGTTATTCTTTTGTTCTATCATGATCTTATTCCTTTGCTACTTCTGTTGTGTGGAGGAACCCTTCATGGGGGTCATGGATGTGGTGACAATTTTCCCCGTACTTTGGGAGCGAATCAGACAGAAAATGAATTTCCTAGTCTGGGAAATGAGCTTGCTACCTTTCATAGTAGTGATCAAAGAGGTGATAGTAGGTGGGGTTACCTCTGGTATCTTGTATAATGAATTATCCAAAGAAATAATGGTAGCGTGAGGCCTTAACTCATACACAGCATGTCGGCTCCACAAGTGTGGCTGGCCTAATAATACATCACAAACATCCAGAGGTGTAACATCACACAATACCTCATCCGTGAAGGGCTTGATGTTGTAGTGAAGGTAGCATTGCTGGCAAACATTGAGATCTCATCCTTCATGAAGCCACCCGATACTGTATGGCTATGGGTGTGGTGTAGTCGGTAGGCCAAACCGCTTCATGACCTATGCTGAAATGAGGTTCTTTTGGCTACCACTATCGATAATGAATTGCAGCAGTGAACCCTTCACCCACATCTGTCAGTGGAAAACTCCTCTCGATCTTCCCACTCATTCTTCTAGATCTTAGCAGTGGTAACAGTGATGTTGTGCTCGACATCAATGATCTGCTTCCCTTTGCCATTCCCCTTGTTGGGTTTTGACTTAGGGTTGGAACATGCGTCTGATACCGAAGCCTTCAACTCGGCCACTAGTGACTACTTGGTCCAACACTCACTTGTGTTATGAGTGGGACTCTTGTGGAACTCACACCACTTTCCTATGTCCTTCTCTGACTTCGTGGTGTTGTTCTATTCTTATGGCTTCAATGGGTTTCCTTGGGTCACCTCACCTTGGCTTTTTCCTTTGGTCTTCGGATTTGCAGATCCAAAGTCTCGCTTCTTCTGTTCGAACTTTTTCTCGATTTTGACAGCGTATCAGTACGCCGTGTCGAGCGAGGAGATGTTCATGAACTCCATATCTTCCTAGATGTATCTATGTAGGTAGTCATGCTATTTGAGTACCAAATGTAGCTTAGAGTCCTTGATACCCAACTGTGTGTGAAGGGTATGAAATTTTCTTGTGAACTCCAGTACATCTTGGTTCCTTCCCTACCACAGTGTGCTCGATTTGATGTATTTGTCCTCATAGCTTTTGACACGGTAGTACTGCTCCTTGATGACATCCTAGAATAAATCCCAAGTGGCTGTAGCTGAAAGGAGTGAGCCCATACTTTCATTCTATTCTCACGGTAGATTTCCCACCAGTCCTTGACGTGGCGGGCTGCTTTGAGAAGAGCGAAAACAATCTTTTCCCGACACAAAAATATATGAATAGAAAAATACCCATCTAGCAGATTTAACCATTTATCTATGACATCTATGTCTATTTGACCCTCGAAGATGGAGATTTCAAAATTTACTTGTACCTTAAATGGTGTGGCGTTTCCAGAGTAGCTGTTGGAAGTCGATGCGTCGCCTCTGGTAAACGCTGAAGGATCTGCGCAAAGCTATCCATCATCGTGTTCCTCTTCCACTCGAGGGATTCTTCAAGCAATATTTTGATAGGATCTCTTGCCCCCTCATCCTTCTTTTCATCTACCATGGGAGGTCGTTGGGATTTGTGAGGCTGGTCTTGCAAAGGTTCGACCAGTTCAAGCCCTAACTCCTTATATCCCAACCTCATTGGGGACATGCAAAGAAAAATAGAGAAAAAGCAGACCACTTTGATACCACTGATCCAAATTTAAACAGGAATGCATAAAAATACAAAGGTAACCATATACACAAAGATGTAGTGGAAATAATACTTCATTTCACTACTGTAAAACACTGAAATATGCTTACAAACAGAAATGGAAATAAACTAGCTAGGGCGATGGTAGCTTATATTTGAGAAGAGATGTGGTTGCTACATGCCTATGAATTATGTTACAATGAGGCTCGAAAGCCTATTTATTTTTGAGAAACAATGGAAAACCCTTAACATCCCAAAACCTAACCCTAGACGATGAAACGCCAAATTGTAGGCCCCGTTTGGGTAAATTGGTACATCAATTTCTCGGGGTCGTAACTTTGGCACCCAATCTCCATTTGACCCGTATAATAGCTCATTAGAAAGATCTATCCGAGACCTATAACATTGGGGAGACTCAGTCCATGGACCAATGTTGCTCCCAAATTTCCCAAAAAATGTCGTTTAGGGCCTCAAAATGGCTACGGAAATTCAGGACCCGAAAAACTGCTAAAAATAGTAAATTGTGCTATAATTATTGAAACTGAAAAACTAAACGAGAGGCTTGTGGGGGTCCAAATGGGATAGGTGGGTGGCCACCAACATCCACCTAGATCATTCCTCCCCATTTAGGAAGCAATGGTCCCAATTTTGTTGAGTTCCTCCATCTGCTGAACTTGGTCCTTGGTGAGTTGTTTTGCAATCTCAGATGTGTGCAGTAATGGTGGGAATCATGGTCGAGGGCGGTACATATTGAACACTTGGTGCAGGCAAAGGAATGGAGAAATGTTGTTCTCCAAATCATTATTTCCCACGGCCTTAGTAATGGTGTAAGGACCATGTCGGTGTGGTTGGAGCTTCTGATGGGCTCTTGTAAGGCGTTCTTTCTGCAGATGCAACCATACTTTGTTGTGCACCTGAAGCTTGTGTGGTACAGCTGTGGGTGAGGAGAAGTTGTTCTTGTGTTTTGTCATGAACGTATTCCTTTGTTGTTACTGTTGTGTGGAGGAACCCTTCATGGGGTTCATGAATATAGTGACAATCTTCCCCTTACTTTGGGAGTGAATCAGACAGAAAATGAATTTCCTAGTCTTGGAGATAAGCTTGTTTCCTTTCTTAGTAGAGATCAAAGAGGTGATGGTAGGTGGGGCTACCTTTGGTATCTTGTATAATCAATTATCCAAAGAAATAATGACAGTGTGAGGCCTTGACTCATACACAACATGTCCCCTCCACAAGTATGGCTAGCCTAATAATACATCACAAACATCCATAGGTCTAACATCACATAATAGCTCATTTGTGAAGGGCTTGATGTTGTAGGGAAGGTGGCAGTGTTGGCAAACTTTGAGATCTCGTCCTTCATGAAGCCACCCCATACTATACGGCTACATGTGTGGTGTAGTTGGTAGGCACAACCGCTTCATGACCTCTGCTGAAATGAGGTTCTGTTGGCTACCACTGTCAACAATGAATTGCAATGGTGAAACCTTCACCCGCATCTGTGAGTGGAAAAGACGTTACCCCTCATTTGGATTTTCGGGCTCATTCTTCTCGATCTTGGCAGTGGTAGCAGTGACCCTAGGATCCGCATCAATGATCTTCCTCCCATTTCCATTCCCCTTGTTGGGTTCTGACTCAGGGTCAAAACATGCATCTGATTCTGAGGCCTTCAACTCGGCCAACAGCAATTGGTTGCTCTGACACTCACTTGCGTTATGAGTGGGACTCTTGTGGAACTCACATCACTTTCCTGTGTCCCTCTTTGAATTCGTGGGTCATCCCACCTTGGCATTGTCCTTTTGTCTTTGGATTTGCAGATCCAAATTTTAACTTGTTATCTTTGAACTTTTGGTTGATTTTGACAGCATATCAGTACGTCGTGCCGAGAGAGGAGATGTTCAGAAACTCCATCTCTTCCAGCATGTATCTGTGTAGGTAGCCACGATATTTGAGTACCAAACACATCTCAGAGTCCTTGATACCCCACTGTGTGTGAAGGTTATGAATTTTTTTTTTGAACTCTGGTACATCTTGGTTCCTTCCTTGCCTCAGTGTGGTCCATTTGATGTATTTGTCCTCATAGCTTTTGACAGGGTAGTACTGCTCCTTGACAGCATCCCGGAATGAATCCCTAGTGGCTGTGGCTAAAAATAGTAAGCCCATACTTTCATTCTTCTACTCGCAGTAGGTTTCCCACCAGTCCTTAACGTGGGGGGCTTCTTTGATAAGAGAGAAAACAATCTTTTCATGACTCAAAAATTCATGAATAGAAAAATACCCAACTAGAAGATTTAACCATGTATCTGTGGAATTTGGGTCTATTTGACCCTTGAAGATGGGGATTCCAAAATTAACTTGTACCTTAAATAGTGTGGCGCCAGAGTAGCTGTTGGAAGCCGATGCGTTGCCCCTAGGTAGCCACTGAAGGATCTACGAAAATATGTCCATCATTACATTCCTTTGCCGCTCGAGGGCTTCTTTGAGAAATATTATGATAGGATCTCCCTACCCCTCATCTTTCTTTTCATCCACCATGGGAGGCCATCACAATTTGCGAGGCTGGTCTTGCAAAGGTTCGACTAGTTCAAGCCCTAACTACTTATATCCCTACCTTGTTGGGGGCATGCAAAGAAAAATAGAGAAAAATTAGACCTCTCTGATACCACTGATCCATATTTAAATTGGAACACAAAAAAATATAGAGATAGCCACATACACAAAGATGCAGTGGAAATAATAATTCATTTTATTAATGTATTATTTCATTTCATTAATGTAAAATACTGAAATATGCTTACAAACAAAAATGGAAATAAATTAGCTAGGATGATGGTAGCTTATCTCTGAGAAGAGATGTGGTAGCTACATGCCTCTGAATTGTGTTACAATCAGGGTCAGAGGCCTATTTATTGTTGAGAAACAATGGAAAACCCTTAAAATCTGAAAACCTAACCCTAAAAGATCAAATGCCAAATTGTGGGCCCCATTTGGGTAAATTGGTACATCAATTTCCCAGGGTCGTAACTTTGGCACCCAATCTTCATTTGACATGTACAATAGCTCATTTGAATGATATATCTGAGAACTATAACTTTGGGAAGAGAAAATTCAATCCATGGACCCATGTTGCTCCCATATTTCAGAAAAAAACGTTGCTTAGGGCCTCAAAACAGCTTCGAAAGTTCAGGACCTGAAAAACTGTTAAAAATAATAAATTGTTCTACAATTACGGAAACTGAAAAAATGAAAGAAAGAGTTGTGGGGGTCCAAATGGGATAGGTGGCTGGCCACCAACATACACCTAGATCATTCCTGCCCCCTTAGGAAGCAATGGTCCCCATTGCATTGAGTTCTTCTATCTAGCGAACTTGGTCCCTGGTGAGCTATTTTGCAATCTCAAATTTGTGTAGTAATGGTTGGAAGCATTGTCGAGGGCGGTACAGATTGAACACTTGGTGTAGGTGAAGGAATGGAGGAATGCTATGCTTCAAAGCATTATTTCCCACAGCCTTAGTAATGGTGTAAGGATCACGTTGGCGTGGTCGGAACTTCTGATGTGCTCTTGTAAGGTGTTCTTTCTATAGATGCAACTAGAATTTGTTGTCTACCTGAAGCTTTTGTGGTACCCCTATGGGTGAGGAGAAGTTTTTCCTATGTTTTGTCATTACCGTATTCCTTTGTTGTTGCTGCTGTGTGGAGGAACCCTTCGCGGGGGTCATGGATGTGGTCACGATCTTCCGCTTACGTTGGGAGCGAATAATACAGAAAATGAATTTCCTAGTCTGGCTGATGAGCTCGTTGCCTTTCTTAGTAGAGATCAAAGAGGGGATGGTAGGTGGGGCTACCTCCACTATCCTATATAATGAATTATCCAAAGAAATAATGATAGCGTGATGCCTTCACTCATACATAGCATGTCAGCTCCACATGTATGGTTGGACTAATAATACATCACAAACATCGAGAGTTGTAACATCACACAATACCTCGTCTGTGAAGGGCTTGATGTTATAAGGAAGGTGACACTACTGGTGAACTTTGAGATTTTTTCCTTCATGAAGCCACCCGATACTGTATAGTTGCGAGTGTGGTGTAGTCAGTAGGCCCAACTGCTTCACAACCTCTACTGAAATGAGGTTCTTTTGGCTACCACTGTCAAAAATGAATTGCAGTGGTGAACCCTTCACCCACATCTGTGAGTGGAAAAGACATTCCCCCTGCTTTGGAACCTCAAGCTCATTCTTCTGGATCTTGGCAGTGGCAATAGTGATGCTGGGCTCTGCATCAATGATCTACTTCCCTCTGCCATTCCCTTTGTCAGGTTATGACTTAGGGTCAGAACATGCATCTGATTCTTTAGCCTTCAACTCGGCCACCAGCGATTGCTTTGTCTGACACTCACTTGTGTTATGAGTGGGACTGTTGTGGAACTCACACCACTTTCCTGTTTCCTTCTTCGACTTCATGGTGTTTTTCTTTTCTTGTGGCTTTGACAAGCTGTCTTGGGTCACCCCACCTTGGCTTTGTCCTTTGGTCTTCAGATTTTCAAATCCAAAGTCTAAGTTCCTTTCTTTTAACATTTGCTTGATCTTGACTGCGTATCGGTATGACATGCCAAGCAAGGAGATGTTTAGGAACTCCATCTCTTCCTGGATGTATCGATGTAGGAAGCCGCGGTATTTGAGTACCAAATGTAGCTCAGAGTCCTTGATACCCACCTCTGTGTGAAGGGTATGAAAAATGTTTGTGAACTCCGGCACATCTTGGTCCCTTCCCTGCTGCAGTGTGGTCCATTTGATGTATTTGTCCTCATAGCTTTTGACAGGGTAGTACTACTCCTTGACAACATCCTAGAATGAATCCCAAGTGGGTGCGGATGAAAATAATGAGCCTGTACTTTCATTCTTCTACTCACAGTAGGTTTCCCACCAATGCTTGATGTGGGGGCCTACTTTGAGAAGAACGAAAACAATCTTTTTCCAACTCGAAAATTCATGAAAAGAAAAATACCCATCTATTAGATTTAACCATTTATCTATGGCATTTTCATCTATTTGACCCTCGAAGATGGGGATTTCAAGATTAACTTGTACCTTAAATGGTGTGGCATTTCCAGAGTAGCTGTTGGAAGCTGATGCGTCGCCTTTAGGTAGCCACTGAAGGATCTGTGCAATGCTATCCATCATCATGTTCCTTTGCTGGTCGAGGGCTTCTTCGAGCAAGATTTTCATAGGATCTCCTACCCCCTTGTCTTTCATTTCATCTGCCATGGATGGCCATCGAGATTTGCAAGGCTAGTCTTGCAAAGATTTGACCAGTTCAGGCCCTAACTCCTTATATCCCGACCTTGTTGGGGACATGCAAACAAAAACAGAGTAAAAGAAGACCGCTCTGCTACGATTGATCCAGATTTAAATAGGAACATAATGAAATACAGAGATAACCATATTATTATAGAAAGATTTGGGCACTGCAACCCCAATCACATATGTCCATAAACCAAGGGATTCTAAGTCCCTAAAATTGTTGTTTCATACCCTAAAGGAGGAAGGTCAACTGATTACATCATCTCCCAGAAGTTCTCCCTAAACAACTACTCAAAACTAGTCAAAACTGGACCATACAGATTGCTCAATGCTAAGGGTACGATGCATCTCACTTGCCACATGAAAAAAGTGTGATGCATACTGAAAATCCCTTCTATAGGGTGCGATGAGAGAGAGCAAACAAATGGAAGAGGTAGTTGGCTAGGTCGAAACCCAGAGTATCTTCTAGAAAATCACCATTTAACCCTTGCCTCTCTAAATTCGCCCAGGGATGAGTAAGAGATCATGAAGTCTCCAAGTGGAACCAAGAACTATTAGAGAGATGACACTAATCAAAATCCCAAAAGCTGACTCACCCACCTGCAAACATCTATATATGGATCCCTCATCCTAGAGATCGAAAGGTTGGAATTTTGTATTTTGTAAGGAAGTGTTGTTTGTTTCTCTGTGCAACATTGTATTGTTGGGTGATCTAAGATTTTCATGAGGTGAAGAGCGTTTTCATGCTGAGAGGATGGCATTGGGTCAGACCAATTGGTTGTAATCCTTTGTTCTACTACTTCTATCAATAAAGATATTTGAGTTTTCCTCCATATGCTTGTGTATCTCCGAATCTTGTATTTTTGTATGCATTTGTATGGTTAATATACATCTGATCCTATATTATTTATGGTTATAGATCTCTATTCTTTGATGGTATTATGCTGCTTTGAATCTACAGGTGTTCTTTGAAGCAGGAGAAGTGTGGAAGAGTGGTGATGTTCTGTCGAAGGGGAAGGGAGACAAGCAAGGAGCCAAGCAAAAGACTGAGGTTGGTACTCTCTGCTTCTTCCTCATCTATATCTCATAAAGGAAAACAAAATTAACTTTAGTTTGTTTGTTTCTAAGGTAGCTACTTGTCTTAGTGGGACTAGCAGCTCGGTGTGGACACTAGTTTTCCTGACACCAAAATGGCGACTCTACCGGGGGAACGAATAGTTTGATTGCTTGTTTCTGTTTGTCTGCTTTATAAACTACAGAGGGAGCCTAAAGTTAAGCCAGCTAGCCTTTGAACTACATTTACTATGCAAGTACAAAGTAGATGAATGCTGCTTCAGTCAATCTATGGGTTTTTTCATGAATTGAACAACTGACTTGCAAACATCCTAAGTGCCCTGGTGGTAGCTCAAGTAACCTGACTAGATCAGCCCCTATGCTTTGTATTTACTGACTATCATTAGCTCAACATAAATATCTGAACAAAGCTACAAACTATGAGCAAAAAACCAAGCCCAATCTCATCCTTGGACCATCGCACTGTCTCCCATTGGTAGTCTAGATGCATCGCACCTCCCGTGTGTTGTAGGTGAGATGCATCCATGTTTCCCTGTGTTATAGGTGCGATGATCAGATAAGACTATTTCTGCCTCCAGATTTTTGTTTTTTCTTCATTGTCTTTAGCTTTATTCAGGAGTTTTGCTGCCTCTAATCAATATACCACTATTGAAACTCCCTTACTTTGCATTATTCATCCTCTATTGATAAATAATTATGATTTTTTTTTAATGTATTTTTTGCCATTTACAGTTCTCCTTTGCAAACAATAGCCTAATCGAACTGTCATCCTTTGATTTGAAAGTGTCGCAAGTGTTGTTTTCGGTCAAAGAAAAGAACCCTCCTATTTGATTTTAATTAATAGTATTTCAAGTGTTGAAAGCAGTTTTCAATTCAAAATCACAAAGTGTCGCGTTAGTCTTCCTTTCGTTTGTTGAAAAGAAAATTGTTAGTATTTTCGCTTTGAAAGAAGAATATTTTAGATCTATACATGGCATTCTTTTTGTCATTCACACATTAAGAAAGCTAAAAACAAATACATGCATGTGCATTTGCATTTAGACTACTTGTTGATATGTATTTAGGAAAAGTGCATCTAGTGTGTGCTCGTTGTTCTATGTTGAAAGAATTTTACTTCTCTTTCTTTAGTAGCTAGGATTTTCATTGCAAAAAGAAAGTAAACGACTGTTTATTATCTTAGATTGCATATTTAGGAATTGTATATCTACATCACAGAGTGAAATTTAAAGGAAAACTTCTTAAGAAAGATCAACTGTAAAATAAATTTCAATGAACATAAAAACACTTTGGAACCTAACACACAACATTTAGAAGTCTAGGCTAGAGACGTATTGCAATGTGTTAAAGCCTGGTAACTATCACTTTCATCGTAGGTTGATTCCTCCTCTTTGAGATGACAAGTGCCAGTACAGACTTGTGCTCCCACATACATTTGAGTATATATTGGGAGACCACAATAAGCTATATCCTTTATCCTTAGGAAGCCATGTTTGCCACCCTATCGATTGCAATGTAGTGAGCACAACATTCGAGAAAATTGACTACAATACCGTAAAAAGTATTCTACAGTTTTGCAATTGGCTTGGTAATCCCTCTGTCTAGATTTCTAGAGTAGTCACTTTCATTCCTTTTCAGACTCCTTAAAATAAAAGGTCCATCTGAGCACTTGTCACTTCAGGTTCATTAAAAAGAAAAGGCGACTAAAGTCATCTTTAGCTTTTTCTCTACTCTTAAAAATTGAAAAAGAAAGTTCTGTCAAAGAGTCATAAAATTTATTTTAATCGGAATAACATCATTGTTCCCTCGTTGGTCTTCGGTTGAGAAAATGGAGTCCACCAACCAAGGATTTCCCTTTGGGGGGAATCCTAGTCCCTTCCCCTCTTGGGGATATGTTGGTGCACCTCATATGGCCACATTGTCCCTTCCAGGACTGACAATTGGCCTGCTAGTATGGATTTTCTCGACCTCTGTCGTTCAAAGCACCGTCATTCCTGAGCAATCAAATCAGCAACTGGATGATAGTAGAGTTACCCCCTAACCTTCTACTTCGTCTGTTTCTCCCTCTACTTCTTCCTCTTCACTTGATGAAGCTAGTAAAACTAAAAACCAAGTAACTGAGAAGAAGAAGAAGAAGCCAACGGCAAAAGTGGACAACCATGCATCATCTGGCAAAAATCCACACCCTGCACCATCCTAACCTAAATCTCCATGTGTCATTTGCAAGGGAGACCACTATCATCAAGATTTTCCTTGCATCCCACGTATCTTAAGGGATTGGTCTCCCCGTTTGCACAATCCGGTGTCCTCAACCTCTGACGATTATGTTGAAAGTACACCCTCAACTAGTGAAAACGAATTCAATGGACAAAAAGGAAGATCTAAAATTCCTTGTAGACTGTGTGAAGGCGATCATGCCATCCACCGTTGTCCCTTCCTAGACAAAG
>APFE030963923.1:0-15889 GCA_000404065.3 Pinus taeda | reverse complement strand
CTTACAAGAATATGACATAGAAATTAAACCAGCAAACATTGTAAGAGGTCAAGGCTTTTCCAAAATGCTGGTTGGAGCATCGCAAATTTCTGAAATCCCATTTATAGAGGTACAAGTGTGCGAGCTAAGCCTAAACGATGAAGACTCATTATATGGTGATATCATTTATTATCTTAAGAATGGATATGCTCCTTCATACCTCAATTGCACTAAGAAAAGAGCTATAAGATTAAAAGCCAAACAATATCAGCTCATAAATGATATTCTTTTTATAATGAATTACGATTCTGTTCTCCTTAGATGTCTTAAGAAATCTGAAGCTGATAAAGTTTTGCAGGAACTGCACGATGGGCCAGCAGGTAGACACTACGCTAGAGATGCTACTGCACATAAAATCTTGCGTGCAGGATATTACTGGCCCACGTTATTGAAAGACTTGCACAATTATGTGAGGAAATGTCAAGTCTGCCAAACTACTGCTGGCAGACAAAAGAAGCCATCCTTAGCACTACAACCAGTTAACATCGACCAACCTTTCAGTCAGTGGGGATTGGACATAATAGGTGAGATCGTTCCTCAATCTTCCAAGTAGCGTAAATATATCCTTACAGCAACAGATTATTTTCCTATGTGGGTAGAAGCAGTTCCACTCAAGACGGCTAATGCTGAAAATATCATTGAGTTCATAGATCAATTTATAATAACCAGGTTTGGATTACCTTCCACTTTAATGTTCGATAATGCATCATACTTTTCTGTTAATGCAATGACTGAATTTGCACTTAAAAGAGGATTCAAACTTAAATATTCGGCCAATTATTATCCACAGGGCAACAGGTTAGCCGAGTCTACAAACAAAAACCTAACCAGGATTATCAAATGAACAGTAGACCAAAATCATAAAAATTGGCATAAATCCTTAATATACGCTTTATAGGTAGACCGAATAATGAGAAAAGTTTCCATCAACACTTCTCTCTTTAATTTAGTTTATGGGAAAGAAGTAGTTCTTCTGACTCATTTAGCAATTCCTTCTTTGTCTCTAGTTCAATACATTGATGAAGTACCAACTTCCTCATTGCACTTAAGGCAAATGGAAATAATCAAATTAGAAGAACAACGAGAACAGGCTAAGAAAATGCATGGTCATCATCAGGCACTAGTAAAATCCTCTTTTGATTCAAATATAATGACCAGAAAAGATTTTCAGGTGGGAGATTTAGTTTTAAAATGGGACAAGGCACATAAAGAAAAGGGGAAGCATACAAAATTTCAAAGAATGTGGCTTGGTCCTTTTCAAATTTTAGAAGTCTTAGGTCCATCGACATTTGTGTTACATGATTTAGCAGGTAAAAGAGACTCTTTGCCTGTCAATGGAAAAATTCTTAAGAAATATTTTCCATAGAAGATTATTCTTCTATTTTGTAGAATAATAGTTTTTCTTTTTCATAATAAAACCAGTTGTGAATGGTTACATTAGGAATTTATGAAAAAGACACCAACTCTCTTTCAGATTTTGATTTTTCGCTTATATAAATAGAAAATCTTTTTAAAAATTGATTTTTATTATTCAAAGATACAGTTAAAGACTCTAACCTAGAAATGACACTAGTTTCAACTTCATAAAGTTTGATGAAAATAACCTTTACTGAAGAAATTGTTTTATATCAGTGCAATGAAAGGTATCAATAACAAAAGAAAGATTCTTTGTAGAACGGTTACTTCGAAAAACTCTATCATTGTCATCCAGAGCTATCTAAAGAAAACAATGACTTTTTCCCTGCTAAGGAAATCACAACTTTCAGAGGAACAATCCAAGGATACACTTCATCTTGAAGAATGAGAGGTCTCATCACGAGCCGGCTCAACATAATCATAGATATTATAACTTGCTGACTTTGCCAAATACTGCATACCACAACAGAGCAATGACTCAAGATTATTACAATCAAGAGGCAAGGGGTCTCATCACGAGCCAGCTTGTTTAACAAAGTTATAAATCGAGTGAATGACTGTGTCATAAATTGGCTACCAAAACAAGACATTGTTCTTTAAGAATAAAAAGAAAATCAAAGCAATAAGTGTAGATGTGGATTCTTCTTTGACAGTTGTAGGTTTCTTTAAGTAGGATACAGGATCATTGCTAGGTAAAAGGTAACCCTATCGAGGTTATGAACGCCTACTGGCAGCAGAGGCTCTACCTACGACAAATGAGTATATTTTAAAACTGGTTTATAGAGAAGACTTTGTTTTATCTTTACAGACCAAGTAATGACTGATGTATAACACAAGGACTAACTTGAGGCAGCAAATAATCAAAGTTGAAAATAGCTGAAACAAAATGTCATTAACAGGTTAGAGCATAATGTACTTTATCTTTCCATAATAAAGTTTAATTTTCTGAAAAATTTTATATTTTGGAAGCTGAAAAGATCCAATAGAAACACAGAGATAACTGGTTCTTCCAAGTGAATCTCCAATTGTTGTCGCCACCAATAACCCCCCTCCTTATGAAGTGTTATTGCTAATACTAAATAAGTGGGGACCCTCAGTAAAAATCAAAAAATCAGTTAGTGTTACATTTCCTCTTTTAGATGAAACTTACAACATCATGGACTTAGGAAAATACCTTGAAAAATCTAAAAAAGCTAAGTTTCATAATGAAGAAAATTAAATTCACTCCTTAAAGGATATCGCATCGCGTAAAGAATGATAGGATACACCTTCTAATGAGTTAAAATAACAAAAAGCGAGATTGTGACGCAAAACCTCATCGCATCGCATACAATGAAGAAACACTCACATCGAAAAACTTTAAAAAATTTCCGATATGCGATATCGCATATCGCACATCGGAAAAATCACATGAATTACACAAGGATTATAATGATCTGTGATATTGTGATATTGCGATACTGCAATACTACGACACTGCGACACTGCGATACCGCAAAGTTGCGATACTGCGACCTTGCGATAAAAAACACCATGATGACATTACGATATTGTGACATCGCAAAGAAAAATCGTCGGACCCCTCCATCATAGTTGGTTCTGGCTCATTATCCGAGAAAACTTTTTTCAGCCAAAAGTTGGTCATGTATTTTAATGCGAATTAATGAGTTATTGCTAATTGTTAATGAAGTAGGGTGTTGTGTTTTTCGAAGAAATAGCTCACGTAAGGTAGCATGTTTTGCATCTTCGGCATTTAAAATTTTTCCTGTCATTAGTCTTTTATCATTACTTCCACCTCAATGTAAACTGCAGGAAAGAAAGACGAAGCGTTATATAGGGTGCTATGCAGAAAACTATGAGGAGGAAAGGCAACGCTACAATGTACAGTTCGGAAGGCACAACTAATCCATTCGAGGAAGAAAACGAGCTGCAGAACTCTTCTGAGGCATCTATCATAGATTCCTCATATACATCCATGATTGAATGGGTACTAAATTATGCTTATACCAGAAACAGGCAGTTTAATTCTTAGGGTCAAGAGCTCACGGAAATACTATGTTTACAAATTTTGAGCTTTATACCGAATGACAGAAAAAGGCGCAAGAGGCAAAAACCGCATCATGGATGCCCAGATCAAGAAACAGAGGCAGTTTTTGAGGCACAATTAGCGCTAATCGCGCATCGCTAAGAAATTCTTTTTGAAGAGGAAGGTCCCTAGTTACTCAGTCACCTGCGAGCCCCAAAAATTGCAAGAAATCAATGATAGAAGCAAACTGGAAACAGAAGGATGAAGGAAAAGCAGAAGTAGTCCAAGGGTTAACCATGTTGAAATGGGATTTTTACCAGGCATACATGGTAACGATACATATTCATTGGATGATTCTCAAGTATATCATCAATTTTACTGAGAAGATAATGCCAACTCTTGCTGATTCTATTTGCTTAACTCAACCAAAGACGGAAGCCAGTCAGTCGACTCTACTCAAGAAAATAATGAATGCTTGCGGCATTAAGGAGTAGATTTAGAAATAGTTAGATAGTAGATTTAATTTTAGAAATATTTTTTCTTAGAAAGAGAATGGTCATTTAAATGGAATTCTCAATTTCTGTAAATAAGTTATTCAGTTAGTAGTATTTAAACCCTTCTCATGCATTTAGTGAAGGGTCTAGAAATTTATCAAAAAATTGTCCTCAGAACATGCACTTTTTCACCCTCAGAGGAGGTTTTGGTGAATGAATGGAACATGGTTTATTTGATATTTGCATTTGTTATCTGCTACTAATGTTGCACTTCTATACTCTTAGTGGATGTTAAATCAAGCAGAGATAAATCAATTGTCGCTTGAAGGTCATGAGTAGGACTAGTTATAAATGGTACTTTTATCTCTTAACCATTTCTTCTTATGCATTAAAGTGATATTTAGTTTTCAGTTATTTATATATTACAACATGGATGTCTGAGTTATCATTTGGCACTTTTGTACGGTGATAACTATTTCTTTATGTTTAGTGTATGAATAGCTCATTTATGCAATAAGTTTTAACAACTGTTTCGTCTAACTTCTTATACGAAGTAGTTCATCTTTATCAAATTCTTTTCTTATGATAGCTGAATAATATTTATTACCAGTTATTGTTTGAAATCTTTTTAGATCACATAGAAGAAAGATCACGTCCCAGGTTAGCATAAGTTTTGATGTTTTTCTGTTTATTAGAATACAATAGCATAGCATTATATTAGATAGAAGTATTCCATTTAGAACAGAAACAACCATCTTTCTCACACACACACACTAAATTGGGAAACTGGTCCCATATCCCCAATCGGACCCACTATACCAAATGGATAAGGAGCTGCCAACCAAGATTCGGACTGTGCAGGTATCCCCCTTGTTGTCGACCCGATTTTCGAGGCCCTCAACACACTGATATGTTCAAGAGAAGTCACTCAGAGAATTCACCAACCCAGCTTATGTCTCATCCGTTGCAATACCTTCACGCTTCATTCTTTCGTGACTGCCACCTTGAACCTTGTATCATCAGATCATTTTAACCTCCACAAAATAATTTTCTCCATTTCGTGTTCTAGATGTGGGATACAATAACGCCCTCCTACAATAAGTCACTTCTTGTCAGCATTTGCTCATCATCCAAGACGTTGACCTAAGAACAACCCTTTCAGTACTTTGAAGCTTGCATGCCTCAATGGCAAAATTCTCACTTCCGACGACAGGTTTACATTAATGGCCTTCGACTAAAAGATTTTACGTGGTGTTTG
Organism: Pinus taeda; assembly: GCA_000404065.3. NCBI lineage: Eukaryota > Viridiplantae > Streptophyta > Pinopsida > Pinales > Pinaceae > Pinus > Pinus taeda. The sequence continues at coordinate 10,656 of APFE030963923.1, read as the reverse complement.
ACATCAACTCTTGTATTTGCACCACATGAATTGTACTGCAGTACCTTGACGGTCATCATCATTATCAATGATTCCTCTGGCACTTGTTAACGACTTGCATCACTCACTGGTAATTAGGCGATGTCTTTCCATGTTCGACATCAAAACATCTCTTCACATGGATTGACTTGTACCTCGGGCGAAGATTGAATGAGTTTGAAGACCACGGATCTAGTTTCATCCATCCGGGCTATGATATATTCAGGAAAATAAAGACATTAAATGTACATCATAGCTACAAAGATAAACTAAGGGATGATGGCTCTACTAGAATCATTACTCTACCATACAGACGATTATTTGTCCTATGTACATGAAAATGAATTTATAAAGCTGAGCATGGGAATGCCCGCCTCAACTATATCGTGAAAATATTATCAAGATAATGTATTGTATTGTATCTTATTACAGGCCATCTTCCAGTTTGAAAAACCTCGGATACTCATGATAAAGCATTTCACCCGACATCAAAAGATTTACGACCTCATGCTTTAGGGGGCAACTATTATAGATATATTTGGGTATTGCAACCACAGTCACATATGTCCATAAACCAAGGGCTTCTGGGTCCCTAAAAGTGGTGTTTCATACCCTAAAGGACCAAGGTCAGCTGATTACATCATCTCCCAAAAGTTCTCCTTGAAAAACTACTCAGAACTGGTCAAAACTGGACCATACAGACTGCTCAGTGCTAAGGGTGCGATGCATCTCACCTGCCACATGCAAAAAGTGCAATGCATACTAAAAAGCCCTTCCATAGGGTGCGATGAGTGAGAGAATACAAATGGCAGAGGTAGTTGGCTAGGTGGAAACCTAGAGAATATTCTAGAAAGTGCCCATCTGACACTTGCCTCTCTGAATTCGCTTAGGGATGAGTAAGAGATCACGAAATTTCCATGTGGAACCAAGAACTATCAGAGAGATGACACTAATCAAAATCCCAGAAGCTAACTCACCCACCTGCAAACATCTATATATGGATCCCTCATCCTAGAGATCCAAAGGCTGGAATTTTGTATTTTGTAAGGAAGTGTTGTTGGTTTCTCTGTGTAACATTGTATTATTGGGTGGTCTAAGATTTTCATGAGGTGAAGAGGGCTTTCATGCTGGGAGGATGGCATTGGGTCAGACCAATGGGTTGTAATCCTCTCTTCTACTACTTCTATCAATAAAGCTATTTGAGTTTTTCTCCATATGCTTATGTATCTCTGAATCTTGTATTTGTGTATGCATTTGTATGGTTAATATACATCTGATCCTATATTGTTTATGGTTATAGATCTCTATGCTTTGATGGTATTATGTTGCTTTGGCTCTACAGGTGTTCTTTGAAGTGGGAGAAGTCAGGAAGAGTGGTGAAATTCTGTCAAAGGGAAAGGAGACAAGCAAGGAGCCAAGTGAAAGACTAAGGTTGGTACTCTCTGCTTCTTCCTCATCTATCTCTCATAAAGGAAAACACAACTAACTTTAATTTGTTTGCTTCTAAGATAGCTACCTGTCTTAGTGGGACTAGAAGCTCCGTATGGACACTATTTTTACCAAAAACACATATACAAAAAGATGCAGTGGAAATAATACTTCATTTCATTAATGTAAAATACTAAAATATGCTTACAAATAGAAATGGAAATAAACTAGCTAGGCCGATGGTAGCTTATCTCTGAGAAGAGATGTGCCGGCTATATGCCTCTGAACTATGTTACAATGAGGTGCAAAGGCCTATTTATTGTTGAGAAGCAATGAAAAACCCTTAACATACCAAAACCTAACCCTAGAAGATGAAACGTCAAATTGTAGGCCTTGTTTGGGTAGATTTGTACATCAATTTCCTGGGGTCGTAACTTTGGAACTCGATCTCCCTTTGACACGTATAATAGCTCGTTAGAAATATCTATCTGAGAACTATAACTTTCGATAGAGCAATATCAGACCATGGACCCATGTTGCTCCCAGGTTTCCCAGAAAACATCATTTGTGGCCTCAAAACGGCTCCAGAAGTTCACGACCCGAAAAAACTGCTAAAAATAGTAAATTGTGCTACAATTATGGAAACTGAAAAATTGAAAGAGAGAGTCATGGGGGTCCTGATGGGATAGGTTGGTGGCCACCAACATCTACCTAGATCATCCTATGTATTTTCACACAAAGTTTAAAAAGGATGTTACATTAATTACTTACATTTGGTATGAAAGTAAGGTTAATGTGGTCTATATGAGGAGTTATAGTGGTCTAAGGTTAGTGTTGTAGAAGATGATGAAGAAAGTTGGAGTGTACTATGAAATGATTTCTGAAGTATAGAGCTATGATTTAAATGAAATGACACCTCAATATAAGAACATGAATTTACCATGCACATGAAATATTATCAACCTGAATATGTATAAACTAGTAACAAAAGTGAACATTCAAAATTGAAGTTGAACTGTAGTTTTAAGAGGATTTTTGTGGCATAAAGAGAGTACCAATTGTGCTAAGGTGAGATAAAGGTGGAATTGTTGACACCTAATCATAGGGATTGGGTGGAAAATTGTAATTAATGTAAATAAATAATAGAAAAGATGGAGAGTCACCAGGAGATGAATTGAACAATCACTCCCTCTTGTATATAATAATGAACAACCTGAATGAATAACATGATTTGATTTGAGGAGTTACCTCATAATCCGAAATGGTATCAAAGCTAGCTCCATTTTTGTAATTCCCTTCTGCCATTTTTTCAGAAATTTGTCCTGCATTTTCTACCAATTTCTTGGTGGTCTGACTTTGTCCCTCTGCCTCCACACTAGATTGAACACTGCAAAGAGTAATAATTTGTGAAGGAAATGAAGCATTTTGAAGAATTTTTCATTAGCCGCTCCAATGGTTTGTAGGCTATGCCGGAGGATGCAATTGGTATGCACTAATTCACTCTTGTAATGCATTAAACGTTGCACTGAACTCCTGATTCCTATGTATGGTATTGAACTGTGGAAGCTGTGTGATTAAGGTAGCATAGCATAAGCATATACTTTGTGTTCATGTGATATGCTAACAGTGACCATCGATAGTCAATGCATTTTTGTATGAGGGAAGTGGTGTGAACCATCTCCTACGCACAACCCGCCAGCAGAGCAGGGTATTTGGCAACAATTTCAGGACTGGCCCTCTCCTTACACTCAGCATCAGGGGTAACCATGCTCAGCTTCAGCAGAATGCCTTCGAACATCACGTTGTTCACTTCTAGGTAGAAGAACACCTTTGGTATTATTCAAACAAATTTGCTTATATATATATATATATTTTTATGAAATATGGTGAATGCCTTTAAAGGCCAAATAGTGTCATGAGCGTGGATGCATATGTTATAATGCTAGCCTCCTCCCATAGTCACACATACCTTTCGTCACTGCAGTCAACCTTCTCCCATAGTCACGCATACCTTGGGCTCCCATACATAGTCGGTCGACTATCTTGGCCCACCCTCCCTCCATTGCAAAGTTGGCCCTCACTCTGCACACTGTCTTGGCAATCTCGGCCCTCTCCACTGCAACAGCAGTGTCCTATGGTGGTTCCCATATGTAGTCGTATTAAATTCTCTCCCATTTTTTTACTGTGGCTCCCACAAGTTAATGATTTTCTGATATAGTATATCACATTCCCCAAATACCATATTCCCCACATAATACCTCTTTCTTCATATATCATAATCATTTTTTTTTTTTGAGTAAAATTTTGTAGCAGAAGTATTTTTTTCCCATAGTACACATATTTTACAATGCATTCAATCATATCTATTGTGGGAGTAGTTCTGACTAGCAAGGAGAACTATCTTGAGTGGTCCCGGAAGGTAAAACACACCCTCATTTTGAATGAGCTGTGGAAAGGAGTGTGTGTTGGAGACAAAGACAAAGAGCCAGAAAATCTTACCTCAGACAAGGAGTTTACCATTTGGGAAAAGAAGAATAACAAGGCCTATACATTGATTGCAGCATCAGTAAATGAAGAGGTGAGTCACCATATTTCACCATTTTCAAATTCTTTTGAAGCCTTACAAAAACTAAAGGAACTCTATGACTCACACTTTACACTTGAAGTTGTTCAACTCACGATTAAACTCTTCACCCTTGAATTACAAAATAATGATCCTCTTGCTCTTGCATCAGAAGTAAAATCTATAATGCATGATATCAATGTCACTAATGTTGAATTGGATATTCCTCTGATAGCTTTTCTCAAGGCACTTTATCCCACTTACTCAAATTATCTTGAGTCATTGCAAGCAAATGGAAACCTCAGAGATATTACATTTGACTCCTTTGTGAAAAACAATTGTTGAAAGAGAAAGCTTCTGGCAAGAAGAAAAATCTTGAATCTTCTGAAGAGGTTATGTGCCTTGCTCATAGAGAAAGTAATCTTGCTCAAGATTCTTCTAGAGGAAGAGATGTTTGAAGAGGAAGAGGAAGAAATTTCAAAGGCAGGGGAGGCAGACACTCTCAAGGAGAAAGGTCAGATTGACATTGCATACGCTACAAAAGAGATGGATCACATGATGCATCCACATGCAAGTTGCCTTGGGACAGAATTGAGCAAGAAAGAAACCAACCCAAAGGTAAAACTAATGACAAAGAGAAAGGTAAAGTACCTGAATCTGCTCACTATCTTGTGGCACACTGTAATATTGTAGTAAATGAAGGCTTATTTAATGCTTCACTTGCTTCTTGGAAAAATGATTGGTTGTTTGATTTAGGAGAAACTTGCCACATGACTTTTAGGAGAGATTTTTTTGAAGAATTTACTGACAATGTTGATGGAGCAGTATACTTTGCAAACAAATCAAAACTCAAGCCATGAGGGCTTAGCACAATCAGGGTGGTATTTCAAACTTTCTTCTGCATCATGTTCTATATGTTCCATAGCCGAGGAGAAACTTGATGTCCTTGGTCCACATCTGCCAGGAATGACACTCCATTCATATGTTTGACGGAAATCTTGAGGCGAGAAAATCATCATACCACTCACTTGTCATGATGGGGATAGAAGAAGAAAGGCTTCTCAAGCTGCAGGGTACCTCTGCTCATGCACAAAATTTCTCGTACAATTCTCATTATGAAGAAGGTACATTTCCATCGAGTTTATTATGGCATGCTAGATTTGGACACTTCAACTATGACAGCCTCCACTTGTTGAAGAAAAATGGTGTTATTGGTTTGCCTACAGTTCCTAGGAAACTTAAGCAATGTGATGCTTGCATTCTAGGAAAGCATAGAAAACAATCTTTTCATGATTCACATTCAAGAGAACATAGAAAACTTGAACTCATTCATTCAGATTTATGTGGTCCAGATTTATATGGTTCAATACCTATTCCTTCTACAAATGGAAATGAATATATGATGACATTTATTGATGACTAAACCAGAATGTGTTGGGTTTATTTATTGAAGAACAAATCTGATGCATTTCAAACATTCAAGAACTTTCATACATGGACTAAAAATAATGCAGAATCTCATATTGGCTCTATTCACAATGATAATGGAAAAGAGTACACTTCAAATGACTTTGAAAACTATCTTCACCAACATGGGATCCAACATCAAACAATTGTGCCTTATAATCCCTAATAGAACGGAGTAGCTCAAAGAATGAATAGGACAATCTTAAATATGGTACGCTCCATGATGTTTTTCCAAAATGTAAAATTGATGTTTTGGGCTGATGCAGTTCTATATGATGTATATGTAAAGAATAGATGTCCATCTAATGCTATTAGAAACAAGACTCCTTATGAAATGTGGTATGGGCACATTCCTTCGGTAAAGCATCTCAGGGTCTTTGGTTCCACATGTTATGCCTTGATACCAAAGGTACATAGAAGCCAAATTGGTGCAAGAAGTCATAAGTGTATCTTCCTGGGGTATTCAAACACCTCCAAAGCATGTCATCACTATGATGAAGTCAATAAAAATTTTGTTGTATTTAGAGATGTAATCTTTCTTGAATCATCCAAAACTGACAATGTTGTTGAGCGACAACTTGATCGCTTGGATAGATTTGCCAATGCAAAATCATTTCAAGAATTTGACAATCAGATTCCACATCTTGAAGGGGGTATTCCTATACTAGATCGACCTGTGGAATCTTCTTCTGAAGCACTCTCTCCCCCGCATGAAACTCCAACAACAGACGATACTTTGAGTGATGTGATTGACAGAATTAGGAGACTCATTCTTGATTCAATCCCAAATCAATCAATGCAGCAGCATGGACCACCTGAGAAAGGTCCCCCAAAGTGGTTGACAAATACACTTATAAATGTTCGTCTTGGTGAGCTTGGAAACACAGGAACTAGAAATTCAAACTGGCAAAATATGGAGGTGATGTAGTTGACTCTGATTCACCTATTGATATGGATGTTTCTTATGATTTTGAATTGAATTTGTCTACAAATTTTGAATCAAATTCCTTCAAAGAAGTCGCTTCTCATGATGAATGGAAAGAAGCAATGGAAAAGGAGTATGATGCCCTGATAAAGAATGGCACTTGGAAGCTGGTTGATCCTCCATTGGGAACCAAACCAATTAGTTGTAAGTGAGTCTACAAGAACAAGTATAAATCTAATGGCTCACTTGACAAGCACAAATCTAGGCTTGTGGAAAAAGGTTTTGCATAGAAGGAAGGGGTTGATTATGAGGGGAATGTTTCCCCCACAGCAAAATGGGATACCATCCAGACACTCTTTGCCCTAACAACTCAGAACAGCTGGAAAGTCCATCAAATGGATGTAAAAACTGCTTTCTTGAATCGAGATCTAAAAGAGAATATTTTTATGTCCTATCCTGAAGGATTTTCTATGAAAGGACATGAACATAAAGTATGCAAACTTGTGAAATCCTTGTATGGCCTCAAACAAGCACCGTGAGCCTGGCATGAAAAAACTAACTGAGCATCTTCTGAAACTCAATTTCAAACATTATGATCTTGATGATGCAACTTTGTTTGTCAAGAAGGTTGGAAAAACATTTTTATATATTGTGGTGTATGTAGATCATCTTTTGATGACAGGGAACAATGAAATCTACATTGCGTCCATAAATAAGGAATTGAGGAAAGGTTTTGAAATGATTGATTTGGGCTATGTTCATTATTATCTTGGTATTGAAGTAACTTAGCATCTGAAGTCCATATTCATTTCTCAAAAGAAGTACATTGGAGATCTATTGAATAGGGTTGGCATGACTGAATTCAATCCTCTGGCTACTCCAGTGGAACAAAACTTAAGGCTCACATCCATTGAAGGAAAAGAATTTGAGGATGCAACAAAGTATAGACAACTTGTAGGAAATCTCAAATACCTAACTACTACCAAACTAGACATTTCGTTTGCTATTGGAATCCTATATAGGTTTATGAAAAAGCCTTGTGAGGGACATTGGTCTGCTGCAAAAAGAGTTCTAAAGTACTTTAAGGGAACTCAAGACTTTGGAATCAAATATACACAGGTGGGAGACTTCAGCTTGATGGATACTTTGATTTAGACTTCGATGCAGACAAAGAGACTAGGGTATCTACCTCAGGTTATGCTATGAGTCTTGGATTAGGAGCTGGCTCTTGGAGATCACACAAACAATCAGTTCCAAAAAATTCCACAATAGAGGCAGAATATGTGGCAACAGCTGAGGCAACAAAAGAAATTGTTTGGCTTAGGAAAATTCTTGAATATTTTCACGTAAAACAAGTACAATCGACTCCACTCATGATTAAAAATACCTCAACAATAAATTTGGCCAAGAACCCAAAGTTCCATAATAGAACGAAGCACATCAATACTAAATACCATCTAATTCAACATCATGTTGAGGCCAAAACAATCCATCTCCACCATTGTTCCACTAATGGGCAAATTGCAGACATCTTCACCAAAGCACTTGGAAGAGGAAAGCTTGAAAGATTCAGAACGATGCTTGGACTCACCAACATCCCTTCAGATTAAGGGGGGCAATGTTGACACCTAATCATAGGGATTGGGTGAACAACTGTAATTAATGTAAATAAATAGTAGAAAATATGGAGAGTCACTGGGAGATGAATTGAATAGTCACTCCCTCTTGTATATAATAATGAACCACCTGAATGAATAACATGATTTGATTTGAGGAGTTATCTCTTGGTCTGATAGGAATAAGTACTAAGACAGTAACAATAAAAATAAGGTTTTAATATAGTTTAAAATAATTGCATGCAAATGGGCAGATGATTGTCAGACATGGTGATAGGTGGGACATGCAGAATCCTCAAATAACTTGGTTACATAATTTGATGTGGGTAGGGCTTGGAGATGAGCAATGAAGATTCATTTAGAAATTTTGGCAAAATTTGTTAAGCCATACCCAAATAGGGTATGTCAATTTAAACTTGACTAGTTCATAGTAGAATTTTAATATGGTGATTATTTTAAGAAAAAATCTCTTGAATATTTTTACCGCAAAATATTAAATCAAGTCCATTGATTCCTTAAATTATTTATGTCAAAGTTGATCTTTAAGACATGTAACAATTACCACCACCATCATGTCTCACACACATATGTCTAAGGATTCATGAATTAAAGTTAAATAAAGGGCATTGTCCAACTATTATATTTTATGGATTTTTTAGTGAGTCGTTGGTAATCCAATTTTTTAGAAGACTGCAAATGTTAGTCAAATAAATCACATTTTTTAAAAACCCCTTAGGGAACTCAAATTATACAAAGTCGAAAACTCAAACCTATAAATTGCACAGATCTATGCCTAATTTGGAGCAAAATTAACCACTAAACATACCTAGAAAGAGGGAAGGACTTAAAGAACTAAACTTCTCGTAAATAAAATCCCTCTTAAATTAAAAGTAAATTTTATATATAATAAGTGATCAAATAAATGTTATCATTCATAAATGTAATAAAAAACAAACAAATAAATAAAATCATCTACCATTGTGTATAAATATTATCAATTTACTCTCTTTATATATGAGATTTCATTAATACAGTTATAAAAATTAAGTTACCAATAACACCACTCTAAAAATACTTTAAGAAAAATCTTTAACATATTTATATGTAAAAATATAAAAAATGAAAAGATAATGTATGATTCCTCTTTTGTCAATTTAATTTTATACATATTATTTTTAGCCTGCGATAAGTAGGTTCATTCAAATATAAATTTAAATTCCATTATGATTACAATAGGAAGGATTTTATGATGTGGATTGATTTAGGTTATATGAAAATAAGACATGAATGAGAAAAGATAAAATATCCTAGTTGTTCGAGACACTCTTAATTTGTTAGGTCCCTATACTACTAGTGTAACCCCTTATTGTTATTAGTACAACCCCCTTATTATATTATTGTTCCCATGTAGTCCCCATATTGTTATTATTGTGCCCCATAGAATCACACTATTTTTATTATTGTGCCCTTACATTATTATTGTTATGTTAGCTATGATTATATTATGACCCCTTAGACTCCTATATATACAAAGGAGGCCTTGTCATTTGTATCATCCAAGAATTGTTCATTTGTGGAATGTAAAGGATGTTTCCCCCTTATTACCGGGAATAGTGTCCACTTGGATGTTGTTATTCCCACTAAGATGGGTGGATATCTTAGAAACAAACAAGTAAAGTCTACTATTGTTTTCTTTTATGAAAATAGATAAGAGGAGAACTAAGAAGACCAACCTTAGTCTTGCGCTTCGTTTCCTCTCCTTCTTGATAGAGCTTCGCCGCTTCTTTTTCATCTGCCCAGCTTCGAAAGGAACCTGTCGAATCATAGCAACATACTACTATCGAAGAAACAAAGATCTATATTCACAAATAACATAGGACTAGAAGTGTGTTAACCATATAAATGCATATATAAACAAGTACAGAAGAATATGGAAGAAAACAAGAATAGCTTTATTAAGATGAAAAGTAGCAAGAGGATTACAACCATATGTTCTGACCCAACATCATCCTCCAGCTAGGAAGCCCTTCTTCACCTCAAGCAAAGCTTAGATAACCCAACACTATGAATGTACACCAGAAAACCAACAGCACATCTCTATAAGATACAAAATTCCAGCCTCTGGATCTCTATTATGAGGGATCCATATATAGATTATTACAGAGAGGTGAGTCATCTTCTGGGATCTTGATTAGTGTCCTCTCTCTGATAGTTCTTGCTTCCACTTGGAGAATGATGATCTCTTACTCATCCTTGGTCAAAAATAGAGAGGCAAGTGTCAGAGGGGAAGCTTTTGGAAGATTCCATGATCTTCCACCTTGAATTTTTGTCCCTGCCATTTGTCCATTCCTGACCATCGCACCCTACAGAGGAGCAATTCAATATGCATCGCACCTTGTACACTGGAAAGGTGATACGCATCACACCCTCTGCACTGAGCTTTCAGTATGGTCCAGTTTTGACCATTTATGAGCAATTTTCAGTGGAGAACTTCTAGGAGATGATGTAATCAGCTTACCTTGTTCCTTTAGGCAGTGAAGCAACACTTTTAGGGACTTAGGAAGCCTCAGTTTATGGGCATTTATGATTGGGGTTGAAGTGGCCAAAAATGTGTATAACAGTTGCCCCCTAAAGCATGA
>APFE030963921.1:322674-335443 GCA_000404065.3 Pinus taeda | reverse complement strand
ATGGAAACCCCAAATTTTGGGTGTCGGGTGTGTTACACAGTAAAATGTCACTGCCATCATGCCAGTCTCCCTACTGTGTTGTTAAACCACATTCACCTATACTTATGCTCCTCAGAATGGCTAAAAAACCCTCTTTGCCTAAGTTAAATGAATCATCGCGTCTGTTAATCAAATAACCGCGCTGACGGGCGGAGGCCAATGTGTCTGATGCGCTGCCAGCGCAGAAGCACATGTCTTTTCCACGCTGGTCCCATTTTACGAACAGCGCACCCTCCGTTTGTCCTTTCCGCGCTGACCGGACCTCCTCTATATTTGATTTGCGATGTCAGCGCGCCAGCTCAGTGTTTCACTCGCGCTGATCCTGTTTGGGCGAATTTGTTCTAACAACCAACCTTCCAGATCCCTCCAGACTTGGTTGTTAGCATTGTTGAGGTCGCCATCCTTTCTTTGGCATGTCTGTTCAACTGACCATCCACTTATCTTGGGGGAAAGCTCATCCTTTACCTATTCATGGAGACTCCTTCTCCTTTATAAGTCTCCTCCATTGCCCATGAGCAGCTAGTTGGGAACATATAGACTTTGATTGAGGAATTCTCAATGCATTAGTGCTGCTCTTGTAGGCATTTGGTGTGTTGTGTGAGGATTGCTTTGAGCTTGCGGAAGGTCATGAGCTTGTTGCCTTGTATGTGAGAGAGAGACCTCTTTGACTTGGGAGATTTGCTTCAAAGGTGAATTCTTGGAAGACATGCTGGCTGGACCCTCTAGAGAAGGAATCAGCGTCAAGACTTTGGTTGTACCTTACTCTACTTTCTGATTAATAAAGATAGATGACTACTCTTATGGTTCCATTTCCATTTGTCCAATGAATGATTGATGTAAATTGTATCCTTCCTGACTGATACATAGCTGTTGTTAGTAGATTTTACGCTCTTGTTTGCTCTCTTTTTACTTGTGCAGGTGTTCGTCCGCGAGGATAGCAGAGAATTGTGATCAGCTGGAGCGAAGGAGCGAGAGGACCATCTCTTCGTCAAACATAGCGTTGGAATCCATGTAGGTTTCTTTTACCCACTTGTTAATTACAACTAGGAACCTGTAGTGTAGCATTGTTTGATTGTTGCTAGACCCCTGTTGGGCTAGTAGGGATCGCCTCTATCCATAGAGGGGATTTACCTCTCCAACAATCGTGTCTGAACTAGTGTGGAAATCAATCATTCCTCATTGGGAACGATGCCAGATATTCACGTATTAAAAATGGTAAACCTCAGATTAACCATTGTCGAGGAGCCTGGGGTCACTTGTTGCTAAACCTTGGTTTATGTCAAGGAGCCTTCAAGGGGATTGAGCTTGTTACTCTTCCCTTGCGTGCGTATTGGATCGTAGACTATTCCCCCAGGTATATTTGTTTCTATTGGTAACCATAGTGACCATATTCTATAGGATTCTTCCTAAGGTGACGGTGGCAAGAAGATCCCACTGTACCTGGAGCAGACGTCGGGTAGACTCACTTGGATTTTCTGGGTGTTCTCTTCACTCGAGACGGTTAAGTGGAGAAACTTGTGCCAGTCTATTCATTAAGCAGGTTGCCGGGGTAACTATTCCAACTGCTATTTCTGTATCGAACTCTGCGACGTTGGATTTCATCACCAACTAGTGTTTTCGGTATGGAAAGTTACTGTTTGTGTGTGATTGATCTCCTAGATTCTTTAGGCGTGTGATTCAATTTGTTTGGTTCTTTAGAGGCTTTAGGTGGTTTTCATTGAGATTTTACTTTGCGTGTGAAGTAGTTAAAAGTCTTTAACTGTGGCTGAGTTACTGAGAAAGTCCCCTAGACTTCGGGGCCAATAGCCTGAGCAAGTACCGAGCCAGCTTGAAGGCTTGAAAGTCCTCGTAACTCCTAGAGACAGTAGAATTGGGTCACTTGAAGAAGGTGAATATTCTTTGATAGTACATCCTGATTCTCAACCGTTAGAGGCAGATTATAATCCGCAGCCTGTATCTGTTTCAGAAGTTACTGGTAGTGTTGCATCTACTAGTGATATAGGTGAAGAACCTGAATTATCTGAACCCGAATCTGAAATTGCTGCTACTCCAATATCAGAGTTTGCTTCTCCAGCTTCTAGTGGTCCTAGTTCACCTAGGGTAGAAAAAATAATTGCCCAAGATCTTCCTTCTGGACTTATAGCTATTGAAGAACTTGCTATTTTGGAGAACGAAGAAGTCATTCCTTTTTCTATAAGATAGACCTATCTTAGACCTTAGGGAGTGTGAATCAATCTTTTACAGTCCACCTAGGAGCAGTGCTTGGTATCTTTCATTGGCCAATTTTTTGGAAAACCTGGGACTAATTTTTTCACCACCTCGTATTACTTATCACCAACACCTAGAGGTTACTATTCTCCATCGAATATGTCTAAGCAGTCATCCATGTTTTCTCAATCTCTGGAATCCTTTTTGTATGACGGTCCTTCTGTTCCCACTGGGTATCAGTCCATGTCTGGTACTTTTTTGGGAGCATCTCCTCAACCTATCGAACAAAAGTTATTAACTGGAAGTAATGGTACTAAACCGTTGAGTGTAGAAGATATTCTCATGATGTCAGGTTCTATTCCCAATCCTCAACCGCAAGGTGGCCAGTCTCCGCCTGTGAGGCAACCTCAAGGTACCCAGTATGTGCCTGGGGGGCAACCTCAAGGTACCCAGTATATGCCTAGGGGGCAACCTCAAGGTACTCAGTTTGCGCCTGGGGTACAACCTCAAGGACAGTACATACCTACGGGACAGTACGTTCCTGAAGGTCAACCCCAGACTCAATATGTACCTCAAGGTCAACCTCGGTATCAATATGTATCTCAGGGTCAACCTCAGTATCAATATGCACCTCAAAATCAACCTCAATGTCAATATGTACCTCAAGGTCAACCCCAGTATCAGTACATGCCTCAGGGTTATCAACCCCAAGGTCAGTACCCAGCTCAAGCTTACCAACCACCTTTGGGTCAATCCTATTATCAACCCTACCCTCAACCCGGTTATGGTCCTCAATATCCTCAACCTGTTATGGGTCCATACCCTGGAACGAATTTAGTGTGGGATCCATCTCAATCCCAATAGGTCTCGCAACCGAATGTACAGTTGTCATCTCAAACTGGACAACCCTTGATTTCTGGTTCATCCCAGCAACCTGTCCAGTCTACTGTTCAAACTTCTGCACCTTCTGTAGTTTCTCAGTCTGGGCCTAGTACGCCTCGTACTCCACCTCAAACGTCTGCTGTGACTACTGCAACATCTGCTACATCTACCCCACCTTCTTCTGGAGTATTGACAGCTCTGATTTATACTGTCCCTGTATCTATTCCTCAGACATCTTTACCTCAGTCTGAACCCATGGTCCACACTTCGGTTCAGATGCCTCTAGGAAGTACGGTTATCACCACTCAACCTCAGTATAATCAACAACCGTACCAAGGACAGTACCAATACGGTCCTGCTACGCAGCAACCAACCTATCAGTATCAATTATACCTTGGGTATACATATCAACAACCTCAGCAACCCCAATATGGTCCGGTTAATCCTGGTTTTCTAGGAGGTCAAAATATCCCAAATGCGATTCCAATTCTTAGTTATCCTGGATATCCTCCTCCTGGGGCTGGTCTGCAGACCCATTGTTTCAGGGACCTTAATCGTCAGTTACTGTTTATCGCAACTTTTGACTTGCCTGACTTAATGCGCCTTACGAACGATCCAATTAACTATCTTCAGTATTCGCCACCAATGCCGCATAAGTTTCCCAGTGATATTCCTAAGTTCGAAGGTAAGCCAGGAGAAGACCCGTCGAACCATGTGATGACTTATCACCTATGGTGTGCGTCTAATTCCATTTCAGATGATTCAATTCGTTTCCGACTTTTCCAGTGCACTCTGATTAGTCTGGCGGCCAAGTGGTACATTGAGTTACCGCGAGCCACTTTTTATAACTTTAGTCAGTTAGCTACCTCATTTTTAACTCATTTTTAGTTGCCGGTCAGATATGACAATGGCACGGAATTATTAACTTTGTTAAAGCAGTCAACGTCCACTTACATTTCAGATCATATCCATGAATGGAGATGTCGAGGCGTTTAGTGAAAGTTTTTATCCCGGATCAGATCTTAGTTGAATGGTTTGTAAAATCTTTACTGCCCAAGATCACTGAGGATGTAGCTAAGGCCGGAGTTGTTACTGAGGAGCAAGTAATTGCTCAAGCACAGTACCTTGACTTATTTTATACTCAGTCAGGTACGTTACACGAGAAAATCCCCGATCTACCCAAACAAAATCAAATCGTTGCTGCTCCTTCAGGGTCTCATGCCGCTGATGGTATGATTGGTATGATTAATACCAAAAGTAAGAAGAAGTCTTCCAAGAATTCTTCTCCTATCATAACCTTGCCAGATTCCTTGACATGAGATTCTTCCGTGGAACTTTCTGTCGATATTCACGTTGTAGAGTCATCTACAACTAAATCAAAAACCGGTGGTAAGAAGAAAGGGAAGAAGAAGAATAAAACAGATAAGAATTCGAAAGAGAAAACCGAAAAAGCGGAATCAACTGATGAAAAACGCAAACCTCGCTATCCGTGTCTCATCTGTGATGAAGAACATTTTACGAGAGACAGCCCTCATTGTGCAGAGGTTACGAAAATTGTCAAAGGTTCCCAAACTCCTGTTGTCTTGAAGGATCCTTTTCCAGCTCAAGATAGTAAAATGATAGGTTCATCCTCTAGTGCCAATGAAGAACCCATATTGATGATGTCCCATGTTAGGATTGCGACTCGATCTCAAGATTATGGCAGTAAAAGTCCTGTTGATGGTAAAGAAGCAGAATCTTCCCATTCGAACCCATCAACCTCAGCTCCCGGTTCCGATCCACTACAGATCGAGAAACCTAATCCAGACTTAGTAATCAAACCGCCCGCCAAGGGCATACTTCGAAAGTCTGCTTTCAATCCACATGCGAGAGCAGCTGAGAACTATAACATTGTTGAGGATTTAGCTGTTTCACCCTCAGCAATGTCAGCTTTGGAAGTGCTGCAATCCTATCCAGCACAATGCAAGTTACTTTTTTCGGCTATAGGAGCTGTTGACATTCAGGACCCGAACCTTATAATCTTTGATCTAGAAAATAGTGCACCGCACTTACTTCATCAGATGGCTGTCCAAATTCCAATGATAGTCAAATACGGACCTATTCATAGGACTGTGATTGATGAGGGAGCTTCCACGTGTATTATGTCGATACAGTGTTGGAGATCGCTTGTTTCTCCTTCACTAAATCAATCCCTGATGATTCTAAAGGCCTTTGATGGCCGTGGGTTTCATCCTTTCGGCATTTTATAGGATCTACCTATAGGGGTTGAAGGTAAAATCGTTAATCTAGATGTGGAGGTGGTTGATGCCCCTCTAGATTACAACCTTCTCTTGGGTCGTAGTTGGTCTTACGCTATGACAACTATTGTTTCATCGGTCTTTCGGCTTATAAAGTTCCCTCATAATGGAAAGATCGTAACCTTAGACCAGTTCTCATACTTTTCATTCGACCCAGCCTCTACTGAGAGCATTCAGCATGTTGGTAAAGCGACGATCCCTTATAAGGATGTTGGAGTAGGGCTAGTTAAAGATTCTGGTTTACTGGGCACTTTTCCTTTTCCTCATATCAACGCATCATCTTCTACTGCAACCATTCATATGATTTCATCAGAAACCATTGTTAATGATGATCCTTGGATCATACCTTCTGAATCTGAGATAGACTCATTTGGTACTCCTATGCCTTTGAGTCTGTATGAACTTGCGTATCAGACCGTGCAGTCATTTTCCGACACAACATCAACCCAAATGGACTTAATGAATGTGGTCCATGAGGAATCACTTTCGACATCAAACTCGGATTTAATAACATTTTCGGAACTTGTTCAAATGGATGAACAAATTCGTGAAATCCTATGCGTCGATGAGTTACCATGGGAAGATCTTCATCACAGATCTTTGTTTTTACCCGAGAGTGATCGTTTTGAAAATTATTTTTCATCAATTTTTACGACTGAATATGTTAAGGATGCTAAGAATCCGATGAAACATCCCGATTCCGAGTTAAACTTGGGAAATATTTCTCGAACTATTCCCCTTGACATTTCAGTTAAGCCTGGAATTGTTGAAAATGTTCATATAGGTTCCTCTTATATGGAAGATGAAATTCAAACATATAAGGCCCTATTTCAAGAATTCCGCAATGTGTTTGCCTGGTCATATGAGGAAATGCTAGGAATTGGCCCAGCAATTGTAATTCATGAAATCAAAACTTACCCCGATGTTAAACCCATCCGACAACGTTTGCGTCAGATTCACCCAAGAAAGGCTGCTACAATTAAAGCAGAAGTTGAAAAATTACTCAAAGCAGGTTTCATTTATCCATTCCCGTTAACGGATTGGGTATTGAATATTGTTCCTGCTAACAAAAAGCAAGGGACAATAAGAATATGTATCAACTATAGGGACATTAATCGAGCATGTCCAAAGGACAATTACCCTACTCCCTATATCGATCAAATCATTGATGATTGTGCTGATAGTGAAATTTTCTCCTTTATGGATGGCTTTTTCGAATACAATCAAATCAATATTCTACCTACTGATCAACCAAAAACGACATTCATTTGTCCATGGGGGACATTTGCTTATTGCAAATTACCTTTTGGGCTCAAGAATGCCGGGGCAACTTTTCAATGGGCCATGTCTTATGCTTTTCATGATATTAAGCACATTGTGCAACCCTATCTCGATGACTTGCCTACTCATTCATTACATCTAGCTGATCATCTCATCCATTTAAGAGCAATCTTTATGAGATGTAGGCATTATCGGATTAGGTTGAATCCCCACAAGTGTGTGTTCTGTATTGAAACGGGTCGGTTACTGGAGTTTGTTGTTTCAAAAGCCGACATTCGCATCGATCCCTCGAAGGTTGAAGCCATTATCAGGTTGGCTCCTCCTTCGAGTCTTCGCCAACTCCAAAGTTTGCAAGGGAAAGCAAACTTTTTACGTCGATTCATCCCTAACTACGCTGAGATCACAAATAGTTTTACCCGGTTGTTGAAGCAGAGTACTTCATTCTTTTGGGACGAGATAGCTGAGAAATCTTTTGATGCACCAAAACAGGCGTTGACCCATGCACCGCTGTTGCATCCTCCCAACTACAACCAGGACTACTTCTTGTATCTCGCCGCTTCCTATTCCACCATCGGAATGGTGTTAGTTCAGGAAGATGAATTCGGTACTGAGCATGTGATATATTACCTTAGTCGCACGTTAAATCCAACTAAGTTAAAATACTCACATGTGGAGAAATTGGCATTGGCAGCGGTTCAAGCTGTCCAACGTTTTCGTCATTACATTTTATTACGTAAGACTACAATTATTTCTGATTGCAACCCTATGATCTATATTTTGACCAAGCAATTGCTGGGGGGAAAGTACTCCAAATGGATTGTTATCCTGCAGGAGTTCGACTTAGAGTTTGAAAAGTCTAAGTCCAAGAAATCTTTAGTTTTTGCGGAATTAATGTGTGACTTCCCGCATGCTGACACGGAAACAGTGGCGGAGGAGCCCATTACGGACAAATCCTTGTTTCTAATCAGCACTTTAGATCCATGGTACGGGGATATAATCATTTATCTCCCAACTCAAACCTTTCGGCCAGATATTTCACGATCGGACCGTCGAAAAATACGATTCCAGTCCCAACAATTCAAAATTATTGGAGATACTCTTTATCATCATGGGGCGGACTCTGTTTTTCGACGTTGTTTGACTCATGAGGAAACTGAAAGGGTCCTCAATGACTGTCACTCTAGAGTGTGTGGCGGTCATATGTCTGGGTATGCCACTGCCCAAAAGATATTGCGCGCTGGCTATTTCTAGCCGTCTATGTTTAAAGATTGTATTATTGCGGTCCAAAAATGCCACAACTGCCAAATTTTGATCGAAAGATGCGCGCTTCCACCTACTCCCTCTTCACCCTATAATTGCATTGGTCCTTTTTGCCAAATGGGTATCAATTTATTACATGTAACCCTCACTCGGCCGGGGGGATGCATATATTCTCTTGCGCTAGTAGATTATTTTACCAAGTGGCGAGGGCAATGCCTACATTTGAGGCAGACGGAAAAAACAACGTGCGATTTTCGTATTCAATCATATCATTACTAGGTTTGGTGTTCCACAAGCGATTATCACTGATCATGGGTGTCATTTTCGAAACGTTATGATGATTGAACTTACAGGCCAGCTTGGCTTACGTCATGACAGTTCAACTCCTTATTATCCACAAGCTAATGGCCTGGTTGAAGCCATCAACAAAGTTTTAGTCATCATGATCTGACGAATCATTGGGATTTATCATTCGAATTGGCACAACATGCTATTTTCAGCGTTGTGGATGGATCGAACCTCAGTTAAAACATCAACAGGGTTCACTCCTTTCCAACTATTTTATGGTTTGGAAGCGGTGTTACCTATTGAGTGTGAAATCCCGTCATTACGAATGGCCATCAAGTTACTTTCAGCCACTTCCGAAGAGGAAAGACGTTTGTTATACTTGGCTCAGCTAGATGAGAATCGTCGTGATGCTGCATTAGTGATCTAATCTCATGCAAAACGTATTAAAGCTCAGTATGATCGAAATGTGACCCCTCGAAATTTTTCGGAAGGAGATCTAGCCTTATTGTACGATCAAGAAAATGATAAATTAGGTGCTGGAAAATTCGTGCGTATGTGGCATGGTCCCTCTGTTGTCAAGCGAAAGCTAGCGAAAGGGGCCTATGAATTGGTAGACTTTGACGGGGTCTCTTTAGGTAAACCCAGAAATGGTCTTTACCTGAAGAGGTATTACGCTTAAGACAAGTGTGGAGATTTTTTTAGTTAGGTTAGTTCTCCTTCTAGCTGGTGTGTTTTAGATTAAAAAGTGTTCTTAGCTTAGAGAGTGAGTTTTTCGTCATTATTCTCGCTTATCTTGGTTTTACGTTTGATGTCGCAGATGTCGACGCCTCTCCAAACATACATTGGTTTCACTGATGGTGCTTGTCATAGTACACGGAATATTTCTTCCGCAGCTTGGGTTATATATTCGCCCTCTGACGAGTTGGTATCTATGCATGGGGTAAGCCTCGGTCAAACAACAAACAACATTGCAGAGTATAGTGCAGTGATTGAGTTATTATCTGAATCTATTTCAATTTGGATTTGGAGTTTGATAGTGAGGTTAGATTCTGAACTCGTTGTATTACAGCTTAATAGAGTATACGTCATTAGAAATCCAGTTTTATTAAGATTATTTTTGAGAGTGCGTCCCTTGGAACGTGAATTTGACTATATTGAATATTAGCATATTCCAAGATCTTTAAATACATTAGCAGATGCAATTACTTCTCAAATGTTAAGTAGACATGTGCAATAATCATACAAGTAAATTTAAAAAACATTTCATAACACGTTTAACAGGACAAGCTGGTAATAATGATATCATATATATAGGAGTGTGTCAAAATAATACATCGTCCTTGATCCTAGGTTGAAAAACACCTTATGATCGGCAAAAATGATAAGTACAAAAAACAAAAAATGTCATATGTGACTACAATAGGCGATCATCCCATCACTGGTGATGATCTCGATACGAAACCACTGCATGGGCCACCTTACAAAGGAACCTCCTAAAAGGTCCTGGGACTCCAATCACATAGTGCTGAAGTCGACGAGGGATGTCATCTATACTGGTCTCGGGCATGTCCCCTGTTAGGCGCTCTAAATGGCTCTGCAACTCGGCCAAGGTCTCTGCTAATTCATCCTGTGGGGCTGGAGCCAGCGCAACTGGTTGTTTCCTCTCGTAAGGCTGGAGAGCGGCTCGTCGCCATGGGCCCACATCTGCATTTGAAACTTTTACTATCAGTTTTGGGACGATATAAAAACAACAAAAAATTAAATTAGGTAAAATGTTGAAAATGATTTTACCTGCATCATCCCATTGCTCTCCTGGAGGAAGAGCCATGTCTGGGTCTCCACGAAAATCAACCCCAACATAAGGAAAGTCCTGGATAGCAAAAACCTGGTTTTCCAACCATTAGAAATACTCAGGTTTGAACCGAACGACCTCGGTCCCCTCATCAGGATGACGGGCCATAACTGCAACCCATCGCATCAGTTTGGGCTCTCGAGGAAGCCCAGCTCCAACAGTAAGGTGTTGTCGGATCAGCATCGGAACCCTCTCCAGGCCAAAACTCACAACTATAGCCCCATAACCAAAGGTCTTTAGCTATCCGTTTTTGGCCCTGGTCAGTTGGCCCTTCACATTGGCCAACACAGCATCATACCAGTTGAAAATGGTGCCTCGAAAGCAATAAACTACCATCCGCATCTGGGATCCGGTGGCAACATGTAGCGCTGCACTAGCGCAAAGTCTGGTAACTGTAAATGCGATAACCATGAGTTCAGGAAGGGATATGGTTTTGATATCTATCCCTTTGTCCCAGTTATGGACATTGCAGAACTCTAGGCGGAGGCTCTCGACACACTGGCCACCTACCCTGGGCCCAAATAGAGTCAAGTGTTCACCCCTCCTGGGCAAACTACTCAAGAAGTATATATCAGCTGGCTCAATTTCGAGCTAGTGTCCACCAATAAAGAAGCACTGGTCTTGTATACTCCATCTATCAACCAGCCACTGCAAAAAGTCCACCTGGGCCCTCATGCCAGGTATGGCCCAGAACTTGTACAAGCCACATGCCTTCAATGCATTGATCGAAGGTTGATGATTCATCGCGGCAAGGTCCACATCCTCGTGCTCCCGTTCTCGCCAATCAAGCATGATGTATATCCTAAAATCAAGTAAAAAAGGTGAATTAGAATATGTAAAATTGATTTCATTGGGTATTTTTTGAGTTAGTTAGGTTTTATAAACCTATGCGCGGGGTACGCACCCCCTTCTTAGGGACAGTGCGTGGGGTCCACACCTTGCCTTCACGGTAGGTGCGTACCCTTGACTTTTTGCCCATTGCAAAAAAGTCGGGGTACGCAGATCCCCTGTGGTAAACCTGCAGGCCCCCGTGCGCAGGTTTTTAAACCTAAAAAACTCCTAAAAACTAAATTTAAACCCTAAAAAACAATTTCAGACGGACAAGAATGAAGAGTAGGATGATGTGGATTACCTGGAGGAGATGGCGTTCGATTCCGACGGACAGATTTTCCGCAATATTCATGGAAATTTTCTGGTCAAAAGCCCTTTTTTCTCAACCAAATCTCAAATGGTAAAAATGAATGGTAAAAAGTCTTTTTTATAAGTTTTTTGGGTAAATAAATTCTAAATTTGTTTATGTTTCACTTTAGAAAGGTGTTTTTGCGACATTTTTACCCATTATTAAATAGGTATGAGTAATATTTGAGTTTTTGTTCAGGATAACGGATTTTTTAGGCGAAATCGGTCATTTTCAACGAAAAAACATTAGTCACCTTTAAGCTCTTTTCTGACTCCTAAAACATGAAAATATTGCCGAGTTTTTCTTTTTAAGCTCGTTAAAGCGGAACTAAAAAGACGGTCCTCTTACAACCCTTTTCTGACCGTAAAAACACGAAAATATTGCCGGGTTTTTGTCGTTTCAAATTCGATATTGGTCATAAAACGACGTGTCATTGATCGCTTTTTTACTTTTTCGGTTCAGAGACACTAATTACGAAAAGTACTCCTTGGTCGTAAAATATCAAGCGGTTCTCTCAAGTATTATTTTATACTTTTTCGGGCTTGGGAGACACAAATTTACGAAAAAGTCAACCCTAGAGTCTTCTTAAGTTTTTTCAGACTCTCTAAAAATGAAAAACGTCGAGTTTCTCCTATACTGGACTCGTTAAATTTCGACAGTAAAGGACCTGTTCAATTACAAACAGGAATGGACCACTCCTTCTTAGGGTTCGAATTTAAACTAAGTTGGAATCATCCGAAGGATGAGCTTATAATCAAGAATATGTTATCCTCCTCAAGCTTGTAAAAAATAAAGAGGTACTTGCCAGAAATGGTGGGGGAAAAAGAGAGAAAAATGAACCTGTTTGTCATACTTTCTAACCACTCTTGAACACGACACTTTCATTCACCTGGGTTGGGAAATCCTTTGCCTAACAGTTGATCAAACCACATTGAAAGTCTTCAGCCGGTTTCTGGGTATTAACTTTGGGTTAATCTTCACCAAACCATTTGTTGTGTCATTATGTGTTCAAGAGGTCAGTACGAATAAGCCATTCATCTGCAAAAATATTTTTCATCCATCTTGACCATCCCTGAGTCAGTCCTTGCAACTAAATTTCTTCAAACTTGATCTATGATTTCGTGTTGTGGGCTTGCCTACAACGGATCACTTTCTATCGACTTCAGTTCTTTATCTAGAAAGATGATCTAGAAATCGCCAGTACCTTGGGATCTGCATGCCTCAATGGCAGGTTTCTCGTCTTCAACGATAGGTTGCATCATTGACTTTCGATTGAAGGATTCTGTGACATGTTCGACATCGACACATCTAATCACATCTCATGGATTGTACTGAGTACTTTGAGAGCCATTTTCATTATTGGTGGTTTCTCTTGCACTTGTTAACAGTTTACATCATTGACTGGTAATCAAGTGGTTTCTACCATGTTTGACTTCGACACATTCATTCGCATGGATAGAATCGTACTATTTCGAGAAGTAG
>APFE030963921.1:296637-310512 GCA_000404065.3 Pinus taeda | reverse complement strand
TTCCACCTTGCAACTTCAACTTTACTTTTCCACGACCAATGATTCTAGCCTTCCTATCATCTCCTAAGAAGACATCACCACCATCGTATTTCTCATACTCGCAGAACCATCTCTATGGGGAGTGAAGTGAAAGGATGCACCTGAGTCAATTAACCATGCCTCATGATCTACATGTGTACTTGAAGAAGCCAAGTACACATCCCCACCTTCATCTGAGGTGGTTTTCGCCTCTGCAGAAGGAGCATCAACAGATCCCTTTCCTTTATCAGGAGCTTTAGATTTACACTCCCTTCTGAAGTGCCCTTCCTTTCCGCATTTCCAGCACACCACCTTTGTAGGTTTTCCTGGAGATTTAGATCTCCCTCTAGATTTAGATCTCCACTCGATGACTTATTTTTGTTTCTGTTCTGGGACCGTCCTCGTACAAACAAGGCATGTTTGTCCATATTTTTCCGTCTCATCTCCTCCGTCAGCAAGGCTGAGACTATTTCATCAAACTGCAAAGCAGTTGCATTGCTACCCATTGCAATAACCAGACTATCCCACGAGTCTGGTAGAGAACACAACAAACTGATGCACTTATCTTCATCTGAAATTTTAATATCAACAGATAATAACTGACTTACCACAGTAATAAATGCATTCAGATGCTCTATCACCGAGTCTCCATCTTTCATCCTCAGGTTATACAACTTTTTCCGCAGGAACAGTTTATTCTCACCAGAGCCTTTAGATCTTGGTACAAGTTCCCCTTACTTGTCCCACAACCTTCTCGTAGCTCCCCAATACATTCAAGCAATACTGAACGTCTGAGGACACACAATCGTATTGTGCTCTTTGCCTTCCGATCCAACTTCTTCCATTCTTCATCGGTCACTCCGTTGGTTTAGTACCCGGATCTACCACGATCCACTGATCTTTATCCACCAACAGATCCTCCATCTTGAGTTTCCACAACTCAAAACTCTGACCATTGAACTTCTCAATTCTATCTTTCCGCTGCTCGCCATCTTCTTTCACCACCAGAATCGATCTCGCAGATCTCCCACTGAACAGAGTCTACCACAGGCCTGAGTGAAACCCCTCAGCAACAAAGGCGTCCCCTTGAAGCCAAAACTTGGCTCTGATACCAAATGTAGGTTTTAACCCCGTACAGAAATTACCTGCATACGAATTCTAAATCACATGAAAAATAAAAGTGTGAGAGCATAACACATAAAACACATATACACAGAGATTTCCCACTGGATCCCAAAACCGGGACTACCAGCTTGATTTTTCATTATGTTCCTTTCAATGTTACAATACATATTTATACATGCCGAAGCATCCAATACCATGGACCGAAAAACCATCGCATCCAAAACCATGGACCAAAAACCATTGCGTCCAAAAAACATGTGTGAAAATCATGCACAAAACCATAGGTGGGTCCACCCAACCTAACGTAGGGTCAAAAACCAAAATTTTCTGGGGCGCTGCCCCGGACCCCATGAAGTGGGGTTACGGGTACCCCTCAAACCCCCTATTAACTATGTGGAAAGAATATAACACAACCCAACAGTAACTGGGATTGACGTTACAAAAGTATTTGGAATGGTGGGTTGCACCAAGACTGAAGTAACAACTTGTTAGGAAGTTGTGTTCATAACAAATGGACCCAAAGTGGGCTTGGTGCCTGATGCCAAAATAGGATTATGGCAAAGTGATGAGGCACTAAGTGTACTTGAAACCAACTGTGCCAAAGACGTGTAGTTGGGTGGCAAAATTACAGGAATGCCTTCTAAAAAGGGGAAACCCTTAGGAGCAATGTGTGGAGTAGAAACTTTTTACTCATTCGGAGATGTGACTAGAGCATCGCCTTCGGGTTCCATGTCTAAAAACAAACAATGACGAATGGTTGAACGACTACGAAGGGATAGTTCCAAAGGAACACCCGGCTAGTCATGCAGACTATAAGGACGATGCGGTGATATCACAACAGGTTCAAATAAAGGGTTCGAAGGGTAGATAACCAGTCCAAGCTAACTGTCAGTGGTTGGCGAGTTCTCTGGAGTTCGAAGGGGGATGTCTAGAGATTTCGGGCCAATATCGGAAGATGATCCAGTATTGAAAGTAGGCGAAGGACAAGATGACAACGATTGAATACTCAAAACAATTGTGATTTCAACATCTTGATCCTCGAGTAACTATGGTAACTCAAGAAATGGCTCCTCAGATGATCTTTCATATGGAGGAGAGGAAGAGGAATGGGGTGAACTAGATGGTTTAGCCACAATGACCTTGTCTTAGTCGATGGAACAAATAACTTCAAGGCTTTAAAATGTTCTTTTTAAGGAAACTCACAATTTTGTCTCAAAAATAGACTAACAGGGTGTTTTGAATCGTGGGCAATCAATTATTAAGATGCATAAAATACTTATTCTCTTTCATTTTTTAAGAGTTGAGAAAGAAACAACGATGACTCTATTGCTTTTGATTGGAAACAAGCTCAAAAGGACAAGTGCTCAAATATATTTTAAGTTTAATGAGTCAAAAAGATCAAATGACTGCTCTGGATGATCTAGGTAAACAGGATTACCAGGCAACCGTGAATTGCAGAATACCTCATGGCGAACCAAGAGGTACGAGCAAGCAATCTCCCCGAATGTTGTGCTCAGTGTATCACATTTGCAAGGTGACCAACTCAGCTTCCTAAGGATAAAAGGTTTGTAGCTTAGTGGGGTCTCCCGTTATATACTTGACAGTACGGGGAGCACAGATCCATACTAGCATTGTCTAATGCCAAAGCTAACGACAGCTGATAGGTTTAAAGACGTCGGAACACGTCTCTAGCCTATACCTTCTAGATATGATCATTAATGTCAAATGTGCCTTAGGTTAATTGAATAAATTTTAAAGTTGATCTTGAGTTATGTTTTAGTTTTCAGGTCTCAGCAATGCTACTCGAAAAAGCTTAAATGCAACTGAGACAAGACCCTTTCAATTTGATGAAATGCCTACACCAAAGAGGGTAGAAACAACTCAATCAAATGAAAACAATCAAGCAACTGAAAATGAAATGATATTTCACTACCTTACTTTTTCAAAAAATAAACTAATGAAAAATGCATTCCAATTCCTAATTTCCTAACAAGAACTCATCTATTAGTCCTTTCAAAAACAAAAAAATCTCTTCCTTTTTCAAATGCTGATGCAATTCTAGTATTTTAAATGATGCAAACTATCATAGCACAATGATGCAACAAACTAGAATTTCATACTTTTCATGAAGCAACGAAACAAATTTTTGCATATAATATTTCAATGAAAAAAATTCAAGACAATAAGCTCTTCAAGCAGATTAAAACATGAAAAGAGAAGTTCATTTAGATCAATGAAACACCAACTTTACCAAACACAAGACAAGCAATGTAACCCATGTCGGAAAAGAAGCCTTTAGGCAAGAAAACGAAAACTTTTCAAACTTGTTCAAAACGAGGTCAAAGTTGTAAAAAGGATCAAAACAAAATGCAAAGAGTTAAGTACCCCTACAACCTGACTTAGTGAGTTCGCAAACTGCTGAATGGACGACCAACTAGATGCCTTAGTGTCATTGGCCACTCAATGACTCAATGAATCAAGAAAAAAGATGATAAGCCAACAAGCAAACAAAACCAAATGAAAAGTAGCTTTCTAATCAGGGAGAAAACAATCCAAAAGGATTACAGGATTAGAACCACAAGAGCAGAACACATTGGCCAAGATTTGGGTCAAGCACTAATCTTCACTTATAAGCATTGGCGTGACTACATAATGTAGAAAATTCATGAATAATATGACACTTATTCATAGAGATTAACCCAATTATACACTAATTACGGAATACATGCATAATACATAACCTCCTCTATGTTGATAATCAATTTAGCAGTATTAAGAAAGATTCACATGCGCACATTGAAGCATCAATCACACATATCAACACAGTATGTACCCGGGGAAAGCATAAAGCTAAAAAACCCCAACTATCTGTATATTATATTGATTGAGAACATGTAACAATACATAGTACAATACTCCTCACAAGTACTCAACACTATCTCCCCCTTTTACACACAAACTAGCTCAGATCTGAATCAATCAAAGGTTCAAATCTCCTCCGTTGCTTTCCTGCCTCCACTGCGCAATCCTGCATGAGAATATTGATGAATGAATGATCCAAATTCGTATTTCCTTTGGATATACCACGCAATCCTCATTGGCAATACTCAATCCATTGATTGTGCAAATCACATGCACAACTATAGTCACAACTGATAGCTGTCTTTCCCTTTCACTCACCTCTAACACTTGTCTCCACTAAACTGTCCATGCACTGAGTTAACTAATGTATTCTTCAGTTGCTTTATGAGTTAATAATTAGTGAATTAATCAATAACTAATTCACACCACTCATCACTTAGTCTATTGATCAGTTAGACTAAATACAACTAGTTCAACTAAGTCAAACTGAACACAACTCCATCAACTCCTCATTCAACTCCACAGAACTCAATCACTTGAGTTCTAACTGAAGTCCTTCATGCAATAGCTCAAGTAACCCATAAGAAACACGTATTTTCTTCTAGCAGCTGCATGTGCCGCCTCCGTAGCTCGAACTGAAGTGCTCCAAGAGAATAAGATAATGTTTATAGTCCAAATATTATTAAGAGCTAATATTATTCGATTGTTCTATTTTTAGCCTAGCAGTCTAAAAATAGACTCCGCCCATATGTCTAAAAAATAGAGGTCCATCTATTTTTACCAACTTGACCAATCATCCACAAATAGCATCCTGCAACTCATAGACCATGATCCATATGTCTAAAAATAGACTTTGCACCAAAAATAGCCTTCGGGTCCACTTAGTGAAGGCGACTTCTTTTCACTAAGCTCCATCATCTTGTTGCATTTTCAACACCTAACTAACAACAAACGCCAGAGGCTGGTCGGCACGACTATTTCTTAGCAACTTGTGCTGATCAGCACGACTATCAGCGAATTAAGCACACTAATTGAGGGAGCTAAGGAAAAAAATAAAATAAAACAAGGACCAGATCTGCTACTATGAATTTTAGACTCAGACCAGTAAGCAGGAGAAAAGAAATAGAACCAAAGGGAAAATGTGGAACTAGAAAATTTCTCACAAAATCATGAAATCCAAGACAAACAAAAGGATTGGGCTCCCCAGTGGATTCGCCAATTTGTGGTGAAGTAAAATTATAAGTGTGGACACAAACACATACATTCTATGGAAGATTTCCTTATGTTAGAATCAATCAAGAAGGCCTATCTCTTGGTCCGCTTATCCTGCTTGATGATGTCCTCGTTTTCTTGCTTCAGCTATCTCTCGCTTCCTTCTTCAAGCACCTAAAATAAATAAACAATAACAAACGACAAACATGATAATAGAAAAATTGTAATTCAACCTACTTAACAAGTCAAGAAACATTAAGCCATTAATATGTAATATTACAAAACATGTAGGAAATCAATCAATAGTTTCATATATTAATATCAAAGAGACATTGCAACCATTCGCCTTGATGTTGCAGTCCTCCTCTAACAAGACCAGGTTCCCACACACTTCTTCTAGCATTCCACAATGGCCTCAACCAACAATAGTTTTAAAGCTCTTCCATTTGTGCTTCACTCCAAACCAAATCACACTTCTCCCTCACACAACTAGATAGCTACAACTATTAATAGCTTACTTGTCTACTCCAAACCAAAATAGCATAAGTACACTAATATCAACACTCTAACTAGATTGTGTTTGGGAAAAAGGGAGGTTTATATAGGAAAAATGGATGGGAGATGGATCCTCTTCTCATGGGGGAAGGTCTTATCCCTTGAGTTAGTTCCATCATTATAGGAGAAAGGAGCCCAAACTATCATCCTTGACCCCATCTGGCCAAACCATTTACCAGACATATGTTATGAAGCTTCTAGAGCTGGAAGCTTCGACTCTAATTTAAAAAACTTTCCATAATAGGACCGGTGTGACTGGAACACATCTCAGTCACTTCGATCGGCGTGATGAGTAGTGCTAATCTCTACACAACAGTGCGGGGGACACAAGGGTCATTACCATCGGTGTTGTAAACTAGACAAAATAGAAGTTTTAGGGGAATGGTGCAAAAGTGAATTTATTTTCTGACGAAGAGGAACACAATGGGAGTTTCTTCAAAAAGGCAAAGCATGCGAGGTTCATTGTAGAGGTCCTCCAAGATCAAGGAACGGGGAGTACAGGGACAGTCACAAAATGTTGTGTAACACCTTGTCATACTAATGCCAAACATGTTACCTTGCAACTGCTTACACATGTCAACCACATGTTCCAAATATCAAGACAATCACATTTATCAATTTAAAATCAACCTTTACTAAGACTAACAATCATATCATAATCCATAGTCAACTCATAGTCATTAGACATAACGGAACAAATATCACCTATTACACTCAAGTACATGTTAGCTATCTCAACACATATGTGTGAGTAAAACCATCTTAAAACAAGATCATTTCTTGATGCAATCTTATAGACACATACTTATATAATGTGATTAATCAAATATTAAACAACAAATAGACGACATAATAGACACAACCACGTAAACACCAAATATACAACATAATCAAACATTCAAGCACAAAGTAGATGAC
The DNA here is from genome assembly GCA_000404065.3 of Pinus taeda. NCBI lineage: Eukaryota > Viridiplantae > Streptophyta > Pinopsida > Pinales > Pinaceae > Pinus > Pinus taeda. The sequence continues at coordinate 303,822 of APFE030963921.1, read as the reverse complement.
ATAAGCAAGCTCATACCTTAATGTATCTCAACGAAGGTTATCTAGTATGTACAATCAATCTAGTTAGCATGATATAACTTCAAAACACATAAGCTCAAAAAAAATTAAGATCATGATATCCATAACAGTAACTAACTAACATGTTCACATCATAAGCTCATAAACATTTGTCTTCCATGCATAATAGTCACATATGTATGATCAGTCTATATTAGTACAACACAATGTCACAAATAAGTCGACTCATACTTGAATGTCATAGGGCCTAACCATTTGCATAGGCCAATCCAATTTAGCATGATACATATAACATCAAGATATTAATTCTATAACCCTAATCATCAATTTAACTAACATATAACAACAATAATTTAACATATAACATGCTCATCAACAACATATAACATAATCATCAAGTTAAGTAACATAAAACAATAACAACAGTGCATATAACAACAAGTTACTATCATTCATGACTATATGCCAACATTGATTAACTAACATCTATCATACATGTAGCCACAACAACATTAAAATGACAAACATGTATATAACCCTAATGCATACAACAATCCATGAATCACATACATGCACGTCAAACATACAAACTTGTATGACAATCTACTCTTACCCCAAAGTCTAGTGCTACAACCTCTCTCTAATATTTTGCATTTTTTGCTTTACCTCATTCAACACATTAGCATCATAATGTACCAATAGAATCATGATGACCTAATTACATGCAATGACCTCACAACGCATGTTTGAACTACCATACATGCATAACCATAACCATGATAATGCATGCATAATAACAAATAGGCACTGACATGCATAACAAATGCATATGCAACCGACATGCATTCATGAAAAACCCATCCCAACAACAACATCATCAACTCCTACATGGCAAAACAATGACAACAATGGCCGCCACCATGCATACACAAAAAGCACATAGTCCACAAACATAGAGAACACATATGCAACTAACATGCATGGATGAAAAATACATTCCTCACATCCAGTCCAAGGGTTGAACCATGCTCTGGTACCACCATGTGGTATTCGATATCACCCAGAAAGAATAGAAACTAGACACCCCTAAAGACAATGAAACCTTCTCTGATACCACTCTTTAACACCCTCCTCGCACATCAACCCAAGTAACTGGCCAACCAGGGTAAACATGTGATGTTAAGTTACTATGATATGATTCAACTCCCTATGTGTCAATTAAGGAAGTGGAACAGGTAGAACACATCACACAGGCTTTCCACATCGGCCACAAAACCCCTAGGAGTCATCCCAACCACTCAGGTAACCAACCCCTAGGACCAACTAAAGTTTTAGTGCATCAAACCCCTAGAAACTCCCTTGATATGGAAAAAGGTGCATCTAGGAGGCTCCATAAGCTCCCACGGCAAGGGAAAGGGAGCTTCTCAAAAATATTTTCCTCAGTGTTGTGCCCACGACTCCGAGATTTGTGCCATTTTTTAAGGCCCAGATCCTAGGTCACTACCCAAAACTCAATGACACCTTCAGAGATGAATTTACACAACAATACAATGATACATTTGCAAAATAATTGACAAGGACTAGACTGGACCCCTACTAGCCATGACATGCATTTCATCAAACATATCACAAATATGAAAGCTATAGGTCTTAACAACATAACTAAGAAGATCGATCTCATACTTATCTGAAAATCGCTAAGAAGCATTGATGTCTCAACACATTAGTTGCAATTTCATCTATTAGGCAATAGATACATGGTTTATTCGTTTGCAAGTAAAAACATAATATGAACCAAACATCATGACAATCATAAAATTCATTCATAACCAACATATAAGCATCAGAGATGTTAAGCATGGAACAAGCATATAAGACACATAACAATAAGCATATTTACCCATCAATACCAAGGAGAAAGATAGCTCTTATTGATGATTACATAGGCCAACTAGGTATGGGACTTCTATGATCCACCTAACCGTAGACTAGGTTGAACCAAATATTTCTTTTAGCCAGTCACCCTCGTGCCATATTCCAAGCATGAATGTGGGATATCATGAAACAAATCCATCAAAAACCAAACCAAGGCTTCCAGAGGCCAAGCCACCTCAAGCCTCAACTGGTGATTACACCTCACAGCTAGACATCACTAACCATCACTAGATTGGTCTCAACCCAAGCTCTCCAGGGTGCTAGAGTATTTGTTCCAACTTGACTTCTAAGACTAGTATCTCAACCTACAACTGTCGCCAGGATTACAAAGCATTTGTTCAACCAAGGCTTCTAGGACTAGTTGTCACGCAGAATGAGTCGACCTTGCGGACAAGATAGACCTTCCTAGAATCTAATGAAGACCTAATGACAAACAAACCAACCAGACACTATCTTTTTCTAAATGCGCTTTATAAATAATGGAAAACAAATGTGTTTTAAGGCCTACCTCATGTCCAACGCAAGTTTGGAGATGCCTTCACTCCTTTGATCCAAGTAAGTTCCTTTGTCGCAAACCTGCAAGCATAAACAAGGCAAACGATTAAATAGCACCTGAATATCCAATATTATAAAACATATTTAACGTGAAAGTCAAGGAGTCCATGAAACAAATAACATGAGATACTTGTTGAGAAAAATGAGCTTGATTGTATTAATTCAAGAGAGAAGAACCTTACAACCTTTGCCTTGACTCTGTACAAGCTCCTCCCAGGGTCCAACAAGAAGTCTCCTCTACTTTGACAAGCTTCACTCACTCCCTAATGAAGCCAAAAAGGTATGTGATCTCTCCTCTTAAGCTCAAATAGGAAGTCTTGATTACACTAGCATTTACCCTCAAAAGTTCAGCTTCTAACCTCCCTGACCACTGACCCAATGCCTTAATTTATAGTGCAATGGAGATCAGTTACCATCTCCTCCTTCAAAGGGATAGAGTCCTCCTTCAAAGGGATAGCTCCTCCCAACAAGGGATTAGTTCCTCCTCTCATGGGATGCATGAACCACTTGGAGCGAACAATCCACGTAATGAATGCTTCTAGAAAAGTCTAGAATTAGCCCAAGATGAGTTTTTTAAGATAAAGATTGTGCCTTTTGACTTTTACAGTGGTACGCACCCTCCCCTTTACATACAGAGCGTATAAGTACGCAGATAACTTGAACAAAAGGTGCGGGCCCGCAGGCAAGAGTAAGAGAAAGTGCGGAACCAGAGTTACATTACTTTTTTGATGTCTTTCTCTCATTTCTCGAGCTTGTTTTGAAGAGCTGAGGTTTAAGACTTGCTCAGGAAGCTGGTATAGGTAATGATAGACCTATACTGACTGTAAATAATCAAGGTGACGGCATTTTTGTGTAACAGATTGCCCCCTAAAGTGCGAAGTCTGTAGTATATGAGGATTTTTTTCATTTATCATATAGGAAGAGTGAAGTGCTTTATCATTTCGAGGATCATCTTGCGAAGAGCCCGGTTGGAACCTGTAAAAACATCCAATGCAAAATATATATATGAGATCATATCATCGCTGAGGTAGGCATTCCCATACTCAGATAAAAACTGACCAAGAGACTGCAAACTGACTAGAAGACTAACTACTACCCTGATATAGGAATGATCTCGTAATACATCATAAGTACAGACACATGTGGACACAGTATGGACGCAACCATCTGTTTATGAATAGTCCGTAATATAATGAATACAAAATTCCTCGCAACTTGGATGGTGGAAACTAGATCCAGGGTCTTCATTTCTACGTCCCGAAACAATACGATTCTATCCATGCGATTGAATGTGTCGAAGTCGAACATGGTAGAAACCGATTGATTACCAGTCAATGATGTAAACTGTTAACAAGCGTGAGAGAAACACCATAATGAAATGGCTCTCAAAGTACTAGCACAATCCATGAAATGTGATAAATTGTTTGTGTTCGAACATGTCATGGAATCCTTTGATCGAAAGTCAATGATGTAAACTGTCATCAAAGGCGAGAAACCTGCCATTGAGGCATGCAGATCTCAAAGTACTGACGATTCCTAGATCATCTTTCTAGATAATGAGCTGAAGTCGATAGAAAGCGATCCCTCACGACACGAAATCATAGTTTAAGTTGAAGAAATTTAGTTTCAAAGACTCACTTAGGGATGGTCAAGATGGATGACAAATATTTTGCAGATGAATGGTTTATTTGCACTGAGCTCTTGAACACATAACGACACGACAGATGGTTTGGTGATGATTGACCCAAAGTTAATACCCAGAAACCGGCTGAAGACTTTCAATATGGTTTGATCAACTTGTAGGTAAAGGATTTCCCAACCCAGGTGAATGAAAGTGTCGTGTTCAAGAGTGGTTATAAAGTATGACAAACAGACTCACTTTTCTCTCTTTCCCCCACCATTTCTGGCAAGTACCTCTTTATTTTTTACAAGCTTGAGGAGGATAACATATGCTTGATTATAAGCTCACCCTTCGGGTGAGTCCAACTTAGTTTAAATTCGAACCCTAAGAAGAGTGGTCCGTTCCTGTTTGTAATTGAACAGGTCCTTTACTGTCGAAATTTAACGAGTCCAGTATAGGAGAAACTCGTCGTTTTTCATTTTTAGAGAGTCTGAAAAAACTTAAGAAGACTCCATGGTTGACTTTTTTGTAAATTTGTGTCTCCCAAGCCCGAAAAAGTATAAAATAATACTTGAGAGAACCGCTTGATCTTTTACGACCAAGGAGTACTTTTCCTTATTAGTGTCTTTGATCCGAAAAAGTAAAAAAGTGACCAAGGACACATCATTTTATAACCAATATCAAATTTGAAACGACAAAAATCCGGTGATCTTTTTATGCTTTTACGGTCGAAAAAGAGCTGTAAATCGACCGTCTTTTAATTCTGTTTTAACGAGTTTAAAAGAGAAACTCGGCAATCTTTTCATGTTTTGGAGTCAGAAAAGGGCTTAAAAGGTGACTCGGTGAAAATGATCGATTTCGCCGAATATCCTGTTTCTTGCCCCAAAACACAAACATTACTCATACCTGCTTGAAAGAGATAAAAATGTCGCAAAAATACCTTTTTAAAGTGAAACATAAACAAATTCGAAATTTATTTACTCAAAAAACTTATAAAAAGGGGTTTTTACTATTCATTTTTACCATTTGTGATTTGGGTGAGGAAATAGTGCTTTTTCTCTGAAAACTTCCCGAGAGGATTGCGGAAAATCCAACCGTTGGAATCGAACGCCGTCTTCACCAGGTAATCCACATCATCCTCCTCTTGTTTTTCAACCGTTTAGTTTTTCAATTTGGTCTTTTAATTTGTTTTTTGGGAGGGTTTTTGGGCGAAAAACCCGCGCTAGGGGTACGTAGGCTCACCACTGCGAACCTGCGGACCCCAACTTTTTCTGTATTGGGAAAACGCTCGGGGTCCGCACCTTCCATGTGGACAAAGTGCGGCCCCATGCACTGTGTCCAACAGGAAGGGTGTGGACCCACCGTGAGGGTTTTTAACCCAAAAATTCTCAAAATTTGACCAAAGAAAAACATTTCTAGCATTCTAATTGATCTTGTGGTTTGATGTAGGGAGTACACCATGCTAGATTGGCACGAACGAGAACACGAGGATGTGGATGCAGCCGTATGGAATCATCAACCTTCGCTTGATGCTTTGAGGGCGTGCGGACTGTACAAATACTGGGCCATTCCTGGCATGAGGGCTCAAGTGGATTTCTTGCAGTGGATGGTTGATAGGTGGAACGTCCAGGACTAGTGTTTCTTCATTGGTGGCCACCAGCTTGAGATTGAGCCGGCAGACATATACTTTTTGACCGGTTTGCCTAAGAGAGGCGTTGAATTGACCCTGTTCGGAGCTAGGACGGGTGGCCAGTCCGTCGATAGTCTCCGATTAGAGTACTGCAACAGGCAGTCTAGAGACAAAGGGATAGACATAAAGTACATATCCCTTCCTGAACTGAAGGTAATTGCATTCACTGTTACTCGACTTTGCGGGGCTTCCGCTTTACACATTGCCACCGGATCCCAGATGCGTATGGCAGTCGATTGCTTTCAGGGCACCGTTTTCAACTGGCGCAATGTTGTGTTGGCCAATGTGAAGGGCCAATTGACCAGGGCCAAGAACGAACGGCTAAAGACTTTTGGTTATGGTGCTATAGTCGTCAGCTTTGGCCTGGAGAGGATTCCTATGCTCATCCTGCAGCACCTCACAGTTGTAGTTGGGCATCCCCGAGAGCCCAGACTGATGCGATGGGTCACAGTCACGGCCCGTCATCCTGACGAGGGGACCGAGGTCATCCGGTTCAAACCTGAGTTTTTCCAATGGTTGGAGCATCAGGTTTTCTCTATCCAGGACTTTCTTTATGCTGGGATTGACTTTCGTGGAGACCCATACATGGCTCTTCCTCCAGGAGAGTAGTGGGATGACTCAGGTAATCATTTTCAACACTTTCCTAATGTTAATTTTTTTATTATTTTTTATATCGTCTCATAAATGATAGTAATAATTTTTTAAAATGCAGATGTGGGTCCACAGCGACCAGCCGCTCTCCGGCCTTTCGAGAGAAAGCAACCACTTGCGCCAGCTCCAGCCCCAAAGGACGAATCAACAGAGACCTTGGCCGAGTTGGAGAGTCACCTAGAGCACTTGACAGGGGACATTCCCGAGACTAGCATAGACGACATCCCTCGTCGGCTTCAGCGCTATGTGATTGGAGTCCCCGGACCTTTTAGGAGGTTCCTTTGTAAGGTGGCCCGCGTAGTGGTTTCGTATCGAGATCATCACCAGTGATGGGATGATCGCTTATGTAGTCACATGTGACATTTTGCTTTTTTGTACCTATAATTTTTTCCGATCATAAGGTGTTTTTCAACCTATGATCGAGGATGATGTACTTTTTGACACAGTCCTATATATATATATGATATCATTATTATTGGCTTGTCTTGTTAAACATGTTATGGAATGATTTTAAATTTACTTGTATGATTATCGCACATGTCTACTTAACACTTGAGAAGCAATTGCATCTGCTAATGTATTTAAAGATCTTGGAATATGCTGATATTCAATGTAATCAAAATCACGTTCCAAGAGATGCACTCTCAAAAATAATTTTAATAAAACTGGATTTCTAATGGCGTATACTCTATTAAGTTGTAATACAACGAGTTCA
>APFE030963921.1:251569-279680 GCA_000404065.3 Pinus taeda | reverse complement strand
AGAAAGTGCGGAACCAGAGTTACATTACTTTTTTGATGTCTTTCTCTCATTTCTCAAGCTTGTTTTGAAGAGCTAAGGTTTAAGACTTGCTTAGGAAGCTGGTATAGGTAATGATAGACCTATACCGACTGCAAATAATCAAGGTGACGACATTTTTGTGTAACACTAGTAACTCAACCCACCAAGGGATTCCAAAGTGTTTTTCCAACCAAGGCTTCAAGGGCTAGTAACTCAACACAAGCTATTATAGGACTAGCATAGTGTTTTCCCAACCAAGGCTTCCAAGACTAGTAAATCAACCCAAGTTATTACAGGGCTTCCAGAGTGCTTTTCCAGCCAAGGCTTATAGGAACTAATAACTAAACGCATAACCAAAGGCACAAGAAAACAAATGAGAAAACAAAAGTAAAACCTGCAACACCATGGCTATCCAGGAAATGGAATTAGGAAAATCCATTGTCAATGAAAGAAATCCTCCATGCTAATGACATATCATGACCAATAAACCACATGCATATGCAACTCATGCCAAAAATAGTGAGGAACAAACACATGCAACTCAGTACCTGCAAGCAAAACCCATCATAGTTATTGATCTTGATGTCCTCTTATGCTTTCCTGCTCTTCCTTTGCCTTCTTTCTCCAAGCATCCATGTATGCCAGACTCTCCAAGAGTGCTCTAGGAAAACTCCAAGTGTCCAAGAGTATGAGAGAGAGAGTAGAATGAGAGCTCCAAAACTAAACTGACAAAAGGTTACAATGACCAAGCCCTGCCCACTAATCCTCATAAACCTTTTTATAAATGAGGCCTCTAGTTTCGTCATTTTCAATTATTTTCCTATAATTTCCTTCTCACATGCAACCTATGGCCTTTCACCTTCCTTTTCTCCTAATTTCCATTATTTTCATAAATAAATGTGACTAAAATGTCATTTTTCCTTTTCAATGCCATTGCCTGTGCCAATTTCCTTAGCCATAATAAACCGAAGTGACACCCACTAGGATGTTTTTCCCACCATTTAAGTTGGAAGACATGTCCCATGACCCTGGTATTTATATATATATTATATATATATATATATATATTATATATAATATTTATATATTTAGATATATATTATATATATAATATATATTATATTATACTATATATATATATACACACACACAACACACACACACATGAATTTTTAACCAGGGTTGTTACATGCTCGTGGTAACCAGTTTCATTTGTTAACAAGCTTGACACATTAAAAGAACTATGCTCGTGGCCATTATTTACCTTGATCATGGCCCGAAATATGCCATGGCTTCCAAGAGGTTTCTATCAGATGGATAAACAATTATATGACAGGAAGACATATCAAGGGATCCAATAGGGATAGGAGTATTAAGCTTCAATGCCCCCAGTAAATAATTAACCATATCACTTATTGAATCTAGGTTAAAATAAGTTGAGAAACTAGTGGGAAACTCTTCTTCATCGGTAGGTTCAAGCATGGAACAAGTTGCCACACAATTAACTTATGGTGAGGGGCATAACACTTGCATATTAGGAACGTTTAGGGAATTTGGATGGTTGGAATTCAAATAAGGGCCAACGAATGAAAGTTGATCAATAGTCACAATTTGTCCAACATGCGGGAAAGAAATCACTCAAAAGAGGGTGGACATGAAAAAATTCATGGCATAAACATAGTTTCATCCAAGGAGTAAATTTAAATCCAAAGGGCCTTGAACTAGGGAGCTAAGGAAGGATCCATAAAATTTCACTTGTTCTTCTATTAAAAGACAACAAATTCTAAGTGACAGACACAAGCAATGGGGAACATAAATCTTTCCAAACAGTCGAGGATAAAATGCTAACAGAAGCACCTTCATTGATAACAATGCGATATATATTATTATCATAAGGATTCCCAATGATTTGGAAGGGAATGTGTGAAGGGAGATGAGGCTCTATTAATTGATTCCAATCAAACACAATGACCTCATTATTGGGAGGGAGTTCTATGAAAACGAGACAAATGCCCCCTTGTTTAGTGTGATTTGAAATAACAAGAAAAACCTGAGTGGTATGAACTTCAATCTCTAAAGGGAGAGTGTGATCAACTAAATATGGAGTTAGATCAATCGATTCATTAACTAATGGATGATCAGGGGAAAGCTTACGGTAACCAGTTGGAAGTTGCCACTAAGAAAGAGTAAGATTTTCCAACAATTTTAAAGATTCATCCATATGAGGGAAGAGGTGTTTTTGATGACTCCCTTCACATAATCTACAAGGAAACTTAAGTTTATCATTTTTTCGAGGAACCTTATTATTATTAGTTGATGTTTTGTCACCAGCATGATCTCTAGAGGAAAATGAAAAGGGCTGATGTGAGTTTGTGGACCACACTTCTAATACCTGGGGAATACCAAGACAATCTCTAATAAGGTGGTCTCCCTTATAAATATTTCAAGGGAATTTAACTTTATGGGGCTTGTTGGAAGATTTCTCGATATTAGCTACATTCATAGCAATGGTTTCTTGATTACCCCCTTGCTTATTTTACTTCTTCTTCTTTTTAGCTTCATGGTTACTAGCGTCAAGACTTTCACTAGGTGATCAAGAAGAAAGGGATGAAGAGATGATGGGCGAAGAAGGAAAAGGGCCAACGTGAGGTTGGCATTGTTCAGGTGAATACTTGGTTGTGAATCAGTTTGGACACTCGGAAGCAATGATATTAAAAACAACCATACCAGTAAACCTGTGGTAAATCTTGGAAGGGAAAATGTAGCCATATAAGGAGCACCAAAATTTCCAAAAGGAAGGAAAGGAATAGGATTCCCATCAGAGGGGTTTCCTTGACTAGCAAACTCTAAAACTATTTCCATTAGACTCAACCTAAGGTTTACTAAGGAGTAAAACCTGAGGATTCAAGCAAAGAAACAAGGAAAATGAAAAGGGTCACTAGGTATGAAGAATTACCAGGTCACTATGAACTACAATATATGGTTAAGTGAAGGAAATCCCCCCAAATGCTATGTTCGGTGTATCGCAGATGACAAGGTGGGAAACTCAGTTACCTAGGGATGGTTTGCATCCTAATGGGGACTTTCTAAATATACCCAGAGTTACGTGGAAGTGCAGTATGTAGTAGTGTTGTCTAATGCATAACCATACGATGGGGGCATTCTGATATATTCATTGTATGTGGAGTGTCATCCTATATATCCAAAGGTACATGGAAGAATGTTTTGATATACTCTGATGTGTGTGGAAACTAGCCATCCCCGAGATGTAATTCTGAAAAGTAATGATAGCTCTTACGTTTAGAGACACCAAAGCATGTCTTCTAGCCTAGACCACTAAATGTGTTGTTAATGTTTCAAATTATCCTTAGGTTCATTGATAAATTTTAGTGATGATCTTGATTAGAGTTTCGGTTTCAAGGATTGAAATGAATTCACATGAACTCCTAAAATGCAATTAGCATGAAAATGAAATCTTTTCATTCAATGAAGATCTGACTAAGGAAGGGAAGAAGTTTCCATTCAATCAATGCAGATTTTTTTCCCAAACAAGACCTTTGAAGGCACTCCTTATTTCACAAATTCAAAGCCCTAATCAATAAGAAGTTTGTTTTTTTTTTTTTGAATTTTTGTAATGCAAAGAAAACTCAAACTATTTCAAAATCATTGAATGAGAAAATCAAACATATTACAATTGTAATATGAAATGTCTTTTAAGCAATCAATAATGAAGCCAAATCATAACATGCTCTAATTGGCAAGAAAAAAGAAATTTTCTATCAAAGAGCAATCAAACTCAAATTCACACAAGTTGTTGGATTTATAGAGACCTTGGACATACCACGGAAGAAACTATGAACAAGAGATAATTTAGAGCGAGAGAGGAAAAATGCAAAAAAAATTACACTTATAGGATATCACAGGTGGTATATACACACTAGTACAAGTCATCACACATACAAAACTGGAAATATGCACTAGGTCGCTCTGTCTCAGAAGGACAAATGCAATGGGGAAAATTTGCTTAAAACATGAATGAAAAACCCTAAATAAGCTCGAAATTAAGATTTCCTAAGTCCAATGACAATATGAACAAGATAAATAAAGTCAATCACAGAGGTCCTAAAGGCTATGGCAAAGAAAACCACTAAAGAACATACCATTCCCCAATGGAGTCGCTAAGTTTCTTTATGGATAAATTCCTTCTAGGGACATAAGCAATCTCCCTAGACCTAGTTGTTTAGCCTAGAAACAAATAAGACAAAACTATAATTCTTTCCTTAGTGATTCTTGAAATATGGGAATAAAACCTACTTCGAATCCAATGCAAGATTCCTCCTTCTCCTTACTTGTTAGCTCCAACTTCAACTCCAATTTCTATGTGGAACCTACAAATAATCCAAAACAAGAAATAGAACCAAATATACAAAATAGCATGTGAAAACAAATCTAAACAAGAATTCAAAGATTTGTGTGTTGCATATGCATAGACAGGACATAAGTATAGGAGAAACAATGCACTTTTGTATTAATAATGATAGGAAAATATTACAACCCTCGTAGGCCTTAACCTTGTGAATCTCTCCCAACTATCTTGTCCTTACTTCATCACAATGGTAAGCCTTCAATCACACCTAAATAACATGGATGGATTATGGACCTCTAAACATAAATGAGTAACATAAGGACATAATCAAAATCTCTAAAATCCAACACATACTCTATGGGAATTAGTGGATTTATAGGGTAAATGAGGTGGTTTTTGATTTACCATTCTAGGGCTTAGATCCAGATTAGAGGGAGGTAAGTTCTAAGAGATAAGACATAAGACGTCAATAGTAGGAGTTTGAGATTTGATCCAACAATAAATAGTTAAAACCATTCTCGAAGCTTCTAGAGAGAGAAACTTCGACTTTATTTTTTTATTTTTCCTCATTTCCATGTGTTTATCACACTTTTTGGGAAAGCAACCTACATTGGCAAATATGGTTCCCATGTGTGCAACCTGCATCAATGCAATCTATCTTCAATACAAGTGTGATGATCCACAAAAAATAGGGTTTTTAGATAATGTAATCCATGATTCGTGTAACTTTTGGAAAGGGAATTATTTTGGCTTTGTATGGAATTGATGCAAAGTGTAAATGGATGACGATAGATCTCGGTTCAGTATTTGTTTGGATACGACAAAATGACCTCTAATAAGGACCTTTAGAGAAAGAAAGAAGTCATTCTAGTACCAAGGATGCATCATAGCTATAATCTCCATAATATAAGATGAACCTCCCACTTTTGAAGAAGTAGTGAAAGAGCAGGTTTGGAAGGATTCCATGGCTAAAGAGTATGAATCAATTATGAAGAATGGTGTATGGGATGTTTTTCAAGACATAAAGAAAAGTCTATCATAACTTCAAAGTGGTTATACAAGATCAAGCATGGAGTTGATGGAAGAATTGAGAAGTATAAAACAAGGTTCATGGCTCGAGGTTTCTCCCAGAAAGAGGGAGAATATTATGATGACATCTTTGCACCAATTGCATGTCACACCACCATTAGATCAAATGTTGCCCTTGTTGCTAGTCAAGGATGGAATCTTCACCAGATGTATGTAAAGACGACATTTCTTCATGGAATACTATAGTAATAATTATATGTTGATATGCCTCATGGATTTGAAGTGAAGGATGGGAAGGCTCATGGTTGCAAGTTGAAGAAAGCACTATATGGTTTGAAGCAAAACCCCAGAGCCTAGTATGTCTGCATTGACAATTACCTGTTGAAGCATGGATTCACAAGAAGTAGTGTTGATCTGAACCTCTGCTTCAAAGTGGTCCAAGGTATGCATTTGATTTTGGTTTTATATTTTGATGATCTATTCTTGATAGGTTTTGAGCCTCATATTCTCAAATGAAAGAGGGAGCTAGCCTTCAAGTTCGAGATGAAATATCTTGGTTTGTTCTAGTACTTCCTAGGACTAAGTGTGGAAAAGACTCTGTGATATTTTCCTTTCCTATGGTAAATATGTATGAAACTATTGGAAACATTTGGAATGGTAGAATGTAAGTCCCTAGCCACATCGATGGAGATTAACTTCAAGAAGTTATACGGAGATGTTGTTAGACTTGATTTGGAAAATCCTTCTGAATTTCAAAAGTTGATTGGGGCATTGATGTTCCTTGTGAAAACTTGACCAAACATATGTTTTGCAGACAACACCTTGATTCAAGTCATGACTGAGCCCCTTCATGCCTAATGTGTTGCTTCCAAGCACATACTGAGATATTTGCATGGGACGATCAATCTTGGTTTGAGATATACTATCAGAGATGTGAGACTTCATGGATGCATTGATGTTGACTAGGCTGGAAATTTATTGACAAGAAGAGCAAATCAAGGTGTTTCTTTAGCTTGGGATCTATGAGGATATATTGGATGATAAGGAAATACAATTATGTAGCTTAAGAATGATTGAGGCAAAGTAGATTGCTACTAACATGGCTAGTTGTTAGGTAGTCAGGTTGAGGAAGCTTTGTGGAGAGCTCTTTGAGCAGGTCCTAGATACTACCATGATATATTGCAACAACAAGAGTGGGATCCGATTGGAAGAGAACGTAGTTCATGACAATTCCAAGCATATTGAGATTAGGTATCACTATATTCAAGATATGGTGCATAGATGAGGAGTAATACCTCATCACATTTCGATTGATGAATAGATAATGAATATACTTGCTAAGGCTTTGTCAAAAGGGAGGGAAGTTCTTGCTATTCAGAGAACAACTTGGACTCATGGATGTGAACCTCCTGGGTAAGGGTATTGGCTAATCGAGAACATTGACAATGCTCTTTCCTCCTGTTGAGATCCCAGGGTGAGGAATGGAGCATTAAGGGATCCTAGTGTTGAGGGAACTCTGGACAATAAGATAGGGTGTGATCCTTACCTGTGTGGTAAGTCAATATCGCTTATTGTCACTTTGAAAGAGTATACCCCATGTGGGATCCTACCCACAACCTAGGCTTGTAGGGATTAGTCCTCCCCATTTGGCCAATGGGTTAAGGTGACTTGAGATAGCATGTGATCCTTACCTGGCTAGGTAAGTCGATCTTGTTAATTTTTCATAGGGCTATATTATTATTTGCTTTGATAATTGCATTTCTTTATTAACACATTAAGTTCACCCCACAACATCATAAAATTATTCATATTTACATCATTATTGATCATCATATGCAAATATGTAAAAAGAATAATATAATTATCATCAATGTAATGAAACATAAAGGAAAAATAGAAGAAAAGCATTCACACATAAAGACACCAGAATTAGTCAGAGACTAGGGAAAAACCCACTATGGGGAAAACCCTTGCAAATTCTTCTTCTTAGATTGTCATCAAATGATTCAGCAAAAGAGATTACAATGATACATATCTTCATCTATGAAACTATCCAACAAAACAATTACAACATCCATGAATTTAACCTAATAATGCTTATACTCAAAAATATGATTCTGAAGTTTGTAATGAAATGTTACTTTCTACAATCAATAGCCGAACCCTGCGATCATTGAGTGAGATCTTCAGAAGACTGAGATTTCATATTTTAGTTTCTAGTTGCACAAAGGAGAAGATATGTGAGCAACTATGACTGCCCAATCACTCACTTAAGCCTAGAAAGTGAGCGACTAGGGTCATATCTAAAATGTGGAAACGCTGAACCCCCTATTGCATGGATGAAGAGTTGTTTGTGCGACTAGAAGGCTCCAGCCACATGAATGAGCTTTTGTGCGAGTGACTACAATTGAATGCTTCCTATGTTGTGCCTCCAACTGAGGCCCAAAACCCTAAATCAGAGATGTGAGATTCAGACCTTGCAATTTCACCTAAGTTGGAACCTAATCCTTCATGGACAAGCCTCACACTTGTGTGAGCCAAAAACAAGATAGAAGAGTGTCTCATATTTTGTGTCTAAATGAGGTAGAGGGCACTTGCATTTATAGCCTTTCAAGGTGGTCCAATTTTCTTTAGGGCTGACCTTATCAAATATGCACATGTGGGATTTTCTTCATAAGTACACTTTCCCTTATTCAATTTGAGTGATCTTTAGGTTGATTTTGGTCCTCTTGAAAAGAGGAATTCAATGCAATCATTAGATCCATTAAGTGAGATGTCCAAAGTGAATTTGGTTGCAATTTCATATTTTTAAAACTCCCTCTCAACTAGGGATAATTCCACATGACAATATCAATGAATCGATCAATATCTCATCCTGTCATCATATGTCCCATGTCAAGTATCTCATCATTTTGAATAATTAATGTTCATCTCAATTTGTCTCTTTCTTATTTCTATTTATCTCTTGATTTTCTTTGCTAATGTGTTGAACATTCTTGAACCTAACAGAAGAATAATTTTGACATCAAAGGGGAGCTCAATCTACCACCTTTTATCCATCGGGATACTACTCGAAATATCTATCAGTGGGCTACTATATGGGGATATCGACAGGGATATAAATCTATGATTTGTATCATCATCGGAGAGCATACCATCAGGAATCTCATCTCACCCTGGAACCACATTGGGGAGCACATCTCGCCCCATAATATCATGGGGGAGCTACTACTACGACCCCATATCGAGCAATAGGATATCCAAACACACATAGGAGCACATCTCAACTCTAGAATCACATCAGGGAGCTCATTCTCAACCCAGAATCACATAGGGGAGAAAATCTCAACCCAATCCTATTGCATGTTGATCTTCCCATCGATGACTCTAAGCAGTAATGTGGTAGAACACTTGCATCATAATCGAATTAGGTTGTACACCTAAGTACACTCTCAACCCATTGGCCAAACATGGAGCAATATTCCCAACAAGTATAGCTTGTGGGTATGATGCCAACTAGGGTATATGATACATAAACCAGATAGGAGAGCATCATCTATGAACATATGAAGATAGGGGAGCAGTATCTCCAACCCTATGGGTAAGAGATAGGGGTGATACCCTATTGTAGAGAGTTCCCTCAACCACATGATCATTCTATCTCAATTCCACACCCTAGGAGCTCAAACAGGGAGAAAGAGTTGGCTCAGTGTCCTCAATCAATGCTACTCTCATCACACTCGTATTTGGTATCATCTTGACCATTATGTAGCAATAGAAGTGGTCTCATGTTCATGGTCTCTCTCTCTCTCTGTATATTATATATAATATATATATATTATATATATATATATTATATAATATATATATATAATATAATATAAATATATATTATTACATATACACAAAATGATACCATAGTCATCCTCCCTCTCAAGGAGATTCTAACCACAAGCCTAAGCTTGTCTCATATAGCAACATTGTCTTAGTATATAAAGGTATCTCAGTCCCAACTATATGTGGGATTCTCTACCAATTCCCTCTCTTTATCATCATAATGTATCCATGTCATATACAAATCCTACTTAGATGACTCTCTAAGGAGCTTCTTCATCCTACCTCACAGCTAGCCATGCTAGCAACATCGTACTCAACCTCGGTCATGATACGAACCTCTCATCCAAGATATCATGGAATATATCATACTAAGGTGGCATCAAAATGTGCTCATCTCATCAATAATGATCCTAATGATCATCAATACATCCAAGTAGTTACATATCACAGGAGGAATGTCTCATACCAAAACAATTGATCATCCCATTCAAATATCTCAAAGGATGCTCAGTGGCAACTTTATGTGAGTGAAGCGGATATATCATGAACTCATTTAGGTTCTATGTACATAATATATAATAATATATATATATATATATTATATATATATATATATATATATATATATATATATTTATATATATATATATATATATATATATATATATATATATATATATATTATATATATGTATGTATGTATATATAGGGAAGAGTGTTCAAAAATGGAACATCAATGCTTCAATTAATTATTGGTTGCAAATATGAGTTCAACAATATTTCTTCGCAACATCTTGAAATTCAATCAGAGTGTCCAAGGATTTGCATTTCCACTTTCCATTACTTCTTCAATAGGAATATATATTATCTTTTATGATTCATCATTTTGAGCTTCAGAATCCATCTCCCTCTTACTTAGATCATCAGAGGCTCATTGCCTGTCAATAGTATACCATCAGTATATAAAACCAAAACCAAAATCAAATTCATACCTTGGATCACTTCTAAAGTAGAGATTTGGATCAACACAACATCCTGACTTCACTAGATAACTATCACTGCGGACATATCAAGATCGAGGAGCTTGCTTCATGTAGTGCTCTCTGCAAACATACTTCATTTCCAAACCAATATGCACAAATGAATAATATTGTAAAATTAAATCAGTTAAGTCAGCTTATCAAAGTTTAGATGCTATATCAGAACCAATATCAAAATCATAACAATATCATAGTATTGGATTATTTAGAGCAAGTGACAAGTAGAACTCTCATCAAGTTGTGACTTCATCTATTGTCATGCCAACAAGTTGTCATTTGCGAAGCAATATCAAACCAAACTTCATCAAGTCATCCTCGTGGTTATAATAAAGTCACTAGATGAAAATGCATACACCAAGAATAAGTCATGCAGGTTCCATCCATTTATTGTGAGGTTACTTCATATTGAATCACATATGTCAATAATTCAACCATTGTGCTAAAAACAATGAGGCCAATACAAAACTATTATCAAATACCAATATTAGCCATTGAAGGTCACTATGACCATATAGCATTGTTATCGATGCAAATCATCATTCTTCTGGTCAGATCATTAGTCATTAGGTCAATTCTGAATTTTTCTATCACAATGAGATCTATAGTCCAAAACATATCAAGTCAAAGTTCTTAGGTCATTATCAAGCATTGTGTCAAAACTCCAAACACTGCTCATCTATATCAATCAGCCAAACCATGTCAAACTTTTGTAGCAACAACTTCAAGCATAAAGACATATCTATATGCATGTCTTGTTCACCTGTAAACACAAGTTTAGTCTATATATTAAATTATAATAAACATTCAAACTTTCCTACTCACAGATCTTTTTGTTGTCTGCTCCACATCTATAGGACTGGCATCTTTTAGGGGTACTTTTGATTTTATACACAGTACTTCATTCTTGTCCCCAACAGGCATAGTCACACCCATAGACCTTCCTTTGCACAGTCAAGAGCCTACATTCACACACCCTTCAAGATGTTATGTGAGCATTTGAGGATTCCTAGTCACTCTTTGAAGCACTATAAGAGAGTGACTATGATCGAATCTTCCCAAAACTATCTCAGTTCCTTGGTCATACCCTTGAGTTTTATTTTGTGCGACTGGGAGGTTATAGTTGCACCTATAGGCTTTCTTCCATGCAACTGAGGCTTAGAGTAAGAGAAAATTCTTTCACCTCAGATCAGAACTTTGTTGCAAATCAATAATGTTAAATATTTTATTGTTCATGCCGATAAATCATACTTCAATAGGTTAGACTATATAATGAAAATGACAATAGGAGAAGGGATCTTATGTAGAGGTTCTCCCTCTAAATGGCAATACACTTCAGTCATCTTCATTCATGCCATAAACCTATCTATAATGCTATCATGCACCAACAAATCTGTTAGATCATAAAGTTAGACCATGTCACATATTCATCGTGATTATATTAATTTATCAATAGTTACTTCATCATGGCATCAATCTATCATCAATGGTTAGTGTCAAATAGCTAATAGGAGCATACTTCAAGAATCATGATCACAAAATTACTTATATGTCATGTAACTCAATCCAATAAGTTATGGCATTCAATTTCACCATATGACATAATCACTATGCACATCAAAACATAACCATGGCCAACAAAAGATCCTAAGTATCATTCTCATTGTTATACTTCTATCATCATGGATGTCATGTTTATCATAAACAAGTAGTGTCAAGTTACCATCTACTAAAATTAAGGTGGTAACTT
The DNA here is from genome assembly GCA_000404065.3 of Pinus taeda. Classification (NCBI taxonomy): domain Eukaryota; kingdom Viridiplantae; phylum Streptophyta; class Pinopsida; order Pinales; family Pinaceae; genus Pinus; species Pinus taeda. Next base: position 267,643 of record APFE030963921.1, on the reverse strand, counting down.
TATTTATGGGATAAAGATATAAAAAATGATAGATGTTAGCCAAACATCAAGTATACCACTATATCAAAGATCAACATTGAAGTAAGATACTTGTTCAATACCAAGTGCACCATTTCATCATAAGAACCATGGATCCAAATTACTTTCATATGCATGCATGAACTATTTGAGAAGGACACATTGTCATCAAACCTTAGGGATTGCTAATATTATAGCTAAAACATAACATTGAAACAATATACCATGCATACCTTGTGGTATTCAAATACCTGTGCACATTTTCATTTGACGTAGGCAACTTGTAGCACTTAGTCTTCTTTTCATCAAGTGCCTCTTTACCTTTTGTAGCTATATATTTTCTTTCCTGCATCTCAAATGATCCTCAAGAAGGATCCTCTTATTACATCTCATCAAGGAGGTTAGAAACATATAAATACTCAAATATACATGTAGGAAGTATAAGTAATTATCAAAACAGTAATCAGATCTATAAATCTAGACAAAAGTAAAGAAATAAAGGAGCATCATAAGTCTTTAATTATCTTCAATTAGAGGTGATCCTCTCCCTCTTGAACCAACCTTCAAGATCCATCACTATCCATTGTCCATATAACAATGTTTCCTTCAATATTTCAAAAAACTCTATCAACACCCAGGCCTAAATAGAGACTACCCCATCTAGGGTTTCATCAAATCTGTCACAAGTGCTTGAGCATCTTCACATTGACCATGCAAGGTTTCACATCTCAAATATTTTTCATAAACCAGGGTTTCTATCAAACCCTAGCCTCATAATATCCATCAAACCCTAATACAAAAATTGCCTAAGGTTTTCTTCAAACCCTGGAATTCTTTCAGGTCTCCTCCATCTTCTCTTGCTTCCATAAAAGATGTCTCCATGGGAGCGATCTCCATGAATTTTCTTCAACCAAACTCTGATACCATGTTAATTTTTCATAGAGCTATATTTTTCTTTTCTTTGATAATTGCATTTATTCATTAATACATTAAGTTCACCCCATAACATCATAACCTTATTCAAATTTACATCAATATTCATCATCATATGCAACTATGTAGAAAGAAAAATATCATCGTCATCAATGTAGTAGAACCTAAAGGAACAATAGAAGAAAATCATTCACACATAGATACACCAGGATTGGTCGGAGACCAGAGCAAAACCCACTATGAGGAAAACCCTTGCAAATTATTCTTCTTAGATTATCATCAAATGTTTCAGAAAAAGAGGGTACAATGCTCCATATCTTCATCTATGCAACTATCCAACAAAACAAATACAACATCCATGAATTGAACCCAATAATGCTTATACTCAAAAATTTGATTCTAAAGTCTGTAATGAACTATCATTATTTATAGTCAATAGTTGAACCCTACAGTCACTGAATGAAATCTTTGAAAGAATAAGATTTCACCTTTTAGTTCTTGGTTGCATGGAGGAGGAGATGTGCGAGCGACTATGGCTACCTAGTATCTCTCTTAATCTTCGCAAGAGAGAGACCGGGGTCAGATCTGGACTGCGAAAACCCTATAACCTCAGTCAAATGGATGGAGAGTTGTCTGTGTGACTGAAAGGCTTCAGTCGCATGGATGAGATTTTGTGCAATCGAATACTTCCTGTGTTATGCCTACAACTAAGGCCCAAATCCTAAATCAAAGATGTGAGCTTTAGACCCTGCAATTTCACCACAGTGAAAACCTGATCCTCTGCAAACAAGCCTCAGAGTTGTGAAAGACAAAATTAAGATAGAAGAGTGTCTCATAGTTATGTCCAAATGAGTTAGAGGGAACTTCTATTTATAGCCTTTCAAGGTGGTCCACTTTACTTTAGGGCTGACCTTATCAAATATGCACATGTGGTATTTTCTTCATAAGTACACTTTCCCTTATCCAATTTGAGTGATCTTTAGGTCGATTTTGGTCCTGTTAAGAAGAGAAATTCAATGAAATCATTATCTCCATCAAGTGAGTTGTTTAAAGGGGAATTTTACTGTAGTTTCATATTTGTAATAGATGTCACTCAAGTCTTAGGATGCAGGTGTTCTACCACTTGAATATTAAGGATCTAGATGGAGGATCAACGAAAAATAGGACAAAATGTGATCCCTAAGTCGATCTCGCCTTTTATCACTAAATGATAGGATAGAGTGTGATCCTTAAATTGATCACTCTTATTGTCATAGGTCGATAGGACAGATTGTGATCCTTTCCCTTGTGGTAAGTAGATCTCGCCTATTGATAGAAGGTGGTAGCTTAAGCTCCCATATGATGTAAATCTCTACTTAGTTTATATTTGGAGTGTTCAATAGAGATGAGAAGATATGACCAGAGACGACGTTCAACTTAATGATGATGAGACATTTGAGATGGGACATATGATCCACTAGAAATTTCTCCCTAACTGAGAGGGAGTGTTAATTTGGAAGCTCAAGGACAAATTCCCTCTTTTGGAAATCCTTCCTCATTCAGAGAAGGCCCTCTTCACCCTTGGAAAAAAAAAAAAAATTGGTCAAGGAAAATTATAATTTTAATGTCAAAAACCAAAAATCCACAAAATTTCAGGTCGAATTTAAAGACAAATTGGGTCTCCTCCAACGCCTATAAACTCAAGTCAATTGCACATCATTTGGACACACATATCACACATATTCTTCTTCTTCTTGGAGGTTCATGCAACCTGAAAATTGCAAGTCTTCATCCACATGTCCAAGGAGGAGAGAAACAGAATTTCAGAGGTCCAAAATCTATCTTGCATCAACCTTTAACCAACAGTGAGTTTTTAGAGATTGGGGATAGTTTGACTTGGTTTTACTAGGCATCTTGGATTGTTTTTGGAGGCTAAATTCTTTGGCACAAAAGATAGGTTTTCTGGGCACTTTGATTGCATTTGATCAAAAACTTTGATCGTATATTTTCTCTCTTTGTTGACCAAGTTCTTTTGGAGCTATTTTGACTAAGGTTTGACCAGCTTGGAAGGCCAAATATTTTGACCTTTGGCCAAGCTCTTTTGGAGGTTTTTTTACTATTGACTTATGACTTGTTAGGGAATCTTTAATTTTTATTAACTTTGAATAGATTTGATATTTTGACCAGATTTGAATTTTGGTTTCATCCCTTAAATTTTTGGACATTGTTTGTTGGAAAGTCAAAGATCTTGACCTTTGACTCTTGGATGGTGAATTGAATCATTGTACTCTCTCTGCTAAACATTTTATGACAATATAATAATAAATATTTGAAAGGGTTTTACCTCTTGTGGGGTTTTTCCCTAGTATTTGTCCAAAATTTGTGAGTCGTGTTATTACTCTTGATTTTCTTCTACTCATATTGCATTTTTTGTTCTATCTACAATTTCTATTTATCATTTAAAGATTAAATTTGATTGCTAATTGGAGATAATATTGGGCTAAAGTGATTGTAACAACATAGAACAATGGAAAATTAGTAATCCACATAACCATTGGGTTCGCAAGGCACTAGTACACCCCCTCCCCTTGTCCACATGTTTTTGTCGGGCCCGAAAATGTTTCCCCAAAGGTTGATGAAGCTAAAAGAATGTTAGAAGCATATCATGGAAAAGAAATAAAAATAAAAATAAAATTATATTATAAAATGCAAAAGTCGATGGTCGAGACATTAAAATAACATTTGGGAAAAATCCAAACATAAGATCTACCCCTTATCATTATGGAAATCACCATGATTCCTGGGGCCTCATGAGTGCCCCCACATCATTTAGGAACCCATGCACATCCCAACCCCTAGTGGGTGATGAACTGTTGTTTGGAAAATTAATTGTTCTAAAAGAAGAACCTAACTACCACATATTAATTTGTCAACCCAAGGTTTCATCTATTTATTTCAAGGTTGTCTGCAAAGTATATGCAAGAGGTAGTGCTAAAATTAACAGTAGATAATGATCTAACCAAAACTAAAGTAACTACAACAATGAATCAATTCCTAACTGGAAACACACATTTAGAAGATCTAGCTTTTCAGAAAACTCTATCTCCTAGGAATCATTCAAAAATACCAAATTCTAATTACTCTTTTACAAGAAACAATAAAGAAATATATCGAATGCTAAGCTGCCATTTAAGAAACAACAATCACATAATTGAAGGGAAAACACTATGAAACTATACTCTATGTACTACAAAGGAATATATAAAAAGAAAGAAACTAAACTAGTGTAGAAACATCAATGATCTAGTGATAACCTTCAATGAACAAGAGTAAAGCAACATCGATTGTAAATCAACGTATTTAAAGAGAAATCCCTATAAACTAATATTATGAATATTTATATTATCTCTACTCAAAATGAAACATTCAATTTGTAATTAATCTAATAGGTAGATTATTAACATGAAAAGATAAAATGAAGAGCTAATGATACCAATGAAGATAGCGCCTCATCCAGAAGCGGGCCTGAACCAATAGAATAAAACTGCCTTGTAGAAGAAATCAAAACAATAAAATAAATCTTAACAATAGAAACTTGCATTATATTATGAGAGAATGATTAAAACACTTCAACGATTTTATCAAATGTGTACAAAAATATTCAATCCAAAAATATCTCATTTGGGACATAAGTACCCATCTTTTTACCATAGTCACAAATGATAAAAGCAATAAATATTTTAACAAAGAGAAATCTTGAGAATCTAAAGATTCTCGGGATGCCCATATTCAATTACAAAAGGTTCTTAATATTGCCCAAATGAGAGAATCAAGGGATTTTCCTCAAAAAATTTCACTGGGATAAGAATCAATCCTGCTTTTTGCTATAGTTAGCTAAGATAGCATCGTGTTATCCAATTTTTACCACAAACAAACCAGGAAACAACATCAAGTTCTAGTTGTTGCAAAACCCCTATTCATAATAACGATTCAATCATAAGAAGATAATGCTTTTACAACTGAAATAGTTCATCATCAAAGTGAAAGAACAAAATTAAATTAATCTCTTTGAAAACCTATATTACACAAGTTAATATATCGTAAATATAAGAAAAAGATAAGAAAACAATATTAAAAATAAGCTATAGGATAAGGGAATCATGACAATTGTGAGACCTAACATCACCCCCCAAATGAACCTTTTGCATGTCCTCATGCAAATAAATGATTAGAATGTAAGACAATTAAGGAGTAGGCTTCATAGGGTTCTTCTCCTCTGAGCCTGAATCCACTCCTACTTTTGATTTCTTGAAAATCCACATAGTTACCTACCTTTGAAAGTTCATAATCAAAATTGTAGTAAGACTCGGGACACCAAATCATTGGAATGTGTACTGGAATCCCATCTATTTGATCCCAACTTCCATCATAGTGTTAACATAATCTTGAACTTTGGACATAACTTGCTGGAAATCACATAAGCAAAAAGGTTCCCTATTTTTTATTTATCTAGATGATACTTACCATCTCATCTTATTCCCACAAATAGCTTCATCTCTTATTTCTTCCAATTGTTCCCACCCTATGTTGGGTCCCTATAATACTAGTGATTACCCCATTACTATTGTATTTATACCCCTTATTAATATTGTTGTGCCCCTATTGCCCCCATATTGTGCCCCATAGAACCCCTTTATTGTTATTTTTGTGGCTTTATATTATTATTGTTAGGTCGGCTTGGTTTATATTGTGACTCCTTAGACTCCTATATATAGAAAGGAGGTTTTGTCATTTGAATCATCCAAGAATTGTTCATTTATGTAATGTAAAGGAGTTGCCCCCTCGAAGAGGCTGAATTCTAAGGCGTTGATCTATCTTTTCTATATTTTTTGAGCTGGTTTCATAACATTTGGTATCAGAGCGTTGGATTCTAGGGTTTTGCTGCTCCAAACAGGTCATCGTGGCATTTTCGCTATAACTATTTTTCTGTGACGTTTCAGAAGTCGCAAAAAAAACCCATTTGAGAAGCAATCGTGCTGAACCTTGGGTCCGAATTTCAGATCTTTTCACGTGATATTTGCGGATATATGATCTGAGGAATTTGGTCTTTTTGTAGACTCCTGAATTACATTCCAAACAGGTGACCCGGGGAAAACCGTCATAACTTTCTCTCTAGGGATCGGATTGAAATTTCATAAGAAAGTGCAGAAAGAGGACGGACTGTAGTTTCTTGTATGAGAGTTTCAGATCCAAAGGTTGAAACAGTGACTCGTGGCACGTCGTACAAGTTCGCTCTACTGAACTAGCCTATAATCAAGTCACTGTGGGAGATGTCGCATAACTCTTCCTTGGAGAATCCAATTTGGGTCAGACTTGTGGCATTGGAAAAAGGACATAGAGGGCTACTACAGGTCACAAATTCAGAACTAGATGATTGGAAAGTACAGAGATACATCAGAGGCAATATCCAGCTCCTACAAAGTGAAAAAAGGTGTGTAGATTTTCTTAAATTTTTGCTTAAGCTTGGTTTGAAAATTTATTTGAAGAAAATCAAAGGGCATAGTAGAGCATTATTATCGGTAACTGATGCCCCGAGGAAAGAAAATGCAAAAACCTAGTAAGGAACCTGAAAGCTCTAGCATGACTCATGAAGAAGAGGAAGAAATGCAACATGATATATCAAAATTACAAGACCAAGTGCAACAACTGTCCCTTACACAAAAAGGAACAGAATCTAAGATGGATGGTTTAAAGAAAGGTGCAGAAGCTAAGATGGACTGTTTAAAGAAAGGCGTAGAAGCTGAGATGATTGACGTGGAAGCTAAGATGGATGATTTGAAGATACATTTGAAGACAGACATGGACGAATTGAAGATAAATATGAATAAGTTGCTACAAGAAATGGGCACTAAGGGTGAAAGGGTACTAAAGGAAACTCATGATGAGAATAAAAGAAATGTTAATCATGATTCCATAGATGCTAATGTTGGATCGAAGGCTCACCATATTCCAAAAATCGATATGAGGAAGTTTGATGGCAAGGATCCTGCGACATGGATATTACAGATGGAGCAATTCTTCGATCTCAATAATGTGCAAAACACACAAAAGGTACGTATGCAACTTTATATTTGGAACCAAATCAGTTTGTATGGTATCAATGGCTTTGCTCTCGTAAACAATTTATCACTTGGGCAATTTTTACGGAAGAATTGATAGCACATTATGAGGATACAAAAAGCAACACTTTTTTTAGCCAATTGATAAGTCTCAAACAAAAGGGTTCAATAATGGAGCACATTGAGGAGTTCCAAAAATTGAACATAAGGGTAAAAGATATTCCAGAGGAGCATAGGATTGATGTGTTCATAGGGTCTTTAAAGGATAATATCCAACATGATGTTCGCCTTTGGGAACCTGATTCATTAGAGAAGGCATTCAGGTTAGCAAGAAAAATGGAAAGCAAAATTATGGCAACCAGGAAGCATACCACTCACATCTATAAAGACGGAAGTGTTGTTGCCCCTAGTCTTCCACAACCTATAAGGTTGACACCACAACAATTGGAAGAAAAAAGAGCAAAAGGGCTTTGTTACAGTTGTGATAGCAAATACACTAAAGGTCATAAGTGTGCTGAGAAGAAATTATTCTACATAGATTGTGAAGAGGAAGAAGAAAAGGAGCAAGAAAGGTCAAAAGAAGAGGATATACTCCAGGAACAAAGCCTAGATAAAGAAGAAATGAATTCGACCATATCTTGTAATGCATTGGCTGGAATTACCACTCCTCAAACCATCAAGATAGAAGGACAAATCAGAAGAAAAAGGTAATAGTTTTGATTGATTCAGGAAGCACCCACAATTTTATTCATTGTAAGGTAGCAAAAGAATTGAATTGCTTCCTATATCCAGCACCAGAGTGTCAAGTGATGATTGCAAATGGAGGAACAATAAATTGCTCTGTAAAGTGCCATAATATCAAGCTATCCATGGGAGAATATGTATTGACTAGCTCAATGCTTTCCATTCCAATGGGAGGTGCTGATGTTGTATTAGGAGTCCAATGGCTAAAATCCTTGGGTACAATAGCTTTTAATTTTCAAGAACTTTTCATGAATTTTCTATGGAAGGAAAGGAAGTTGTATTAAGGGGTATTGCAGGGAAACCAGGAAAGATAATCAGCTCTAATGGTACAAAGCTTCTAAAAAAGGAACAAAGAGGTGTCATTGCACAATTATGTTCGCTAGATGTTTCCACATCGGAATCATCTATTTCTCCAGATCTCCAAAAAGTCCTGAATAATCATTCCAAGGTATTTGAGACTCCTAAAGGTCTCCCACCTATGCGTGGTCATGATCATACTATTCTTTTGATTCCAGGAAGTGTTCCTCCAAACATCAGGCCGTACAGATATCCCTATGTCCAAAAGAGTGAAATTGAACATATGGTTGCAGAAATGCGAGAGGCTGGTATAATTCAACCAAGTCAAATTTCTTTCTCTGCTCCAGTAGTATTGGTGCACAAGAAGGATGGATCATGGCGCATGTGTCCGGATTATAGGGAGCTCAACAAGCTCACTATTAAAGTTAAGTTCCCCATTCCTGTCATTGATGAATTACTGGATGAATTGCATGGATCAATTTACTTCACCAAGTTGGATCTTCGTTCAGGGTATCATCAAATCAGAATGAAGATTGAAGACATTTTGAAAACAACATTTAGAACTCATGAGGGTCTTATGAATTTTTGGTCATGCCTTTTGGCCTTACCAATGCACCTTCAACATTTCAAGGTTTGATGAATTCAATTTTCAAACCATTCCTTAGAAAATTTGTGTTAGTATTTTTTGATGATATACTAATCAACAACAAGTCTTGGAAGGATCATGTTGAACATGTTGACAGGGTGCTACAACTATTGGAGGAGAAACAATTATATGCAAAAAGATCCAAATGTTTCTTTGGAGTCCAGGAGGTGGAATATTTGGGTCATATTGTATCTCAGGAAGGAGTTAAGGTAGACCCTAGCAAAATTAAAGCCATTAAGGAATGGAAAATTCCCACATCCATAAAGCATCTGCGAGGACTTCTTGGGTTGACAGGGTATTATCGCAAGTTTGTTAAGAATTATGGGAGAATAGCAGCACCTCTAACAACATTATTGAAGAAAGATGCATTTTCATGGACTCCGGAAGCAACAAAGGCCTTTGAACATCTTAAAGAGGCAATGTGCCAAGCACCTGGCTTAGCTACACCGGACTTCACGAAAACCTTTATTGTGGAATGTGATGCTTCAGGAAATGAATTGGTGCTGTTCTAATGCAAGATGAAAGACCCATTGCTTTTGAAAGTCGTCCAATCAAGGGAAAGTTTTTAAGCAAAGCTATTTATGAGAAGGAAATGTTGGCAATACTCAATGCACTTAAGAAATGGCGACCCTACCTAATGGGAAGACACTTCAAGGTAAAAACGGATCATGATAGCCTTAAATACTTTTTAGAACAAAGATTATCCTCTGAAGAGCACAAAAGTGGGTCACAAAGATGTTGGGTTATGACTTTGAAATCATCTACAAAAAAGGGAAGCAAAATGTGGTGGCAGATGCACTCTCAAGAAAGGATGAGGATGTGGAAGCATTGTTGTGTGCCATTTCTATTATCCAACCAGATTGGATAATTGAAGCAAGGGAGGAATGGAAGAATGATGAAGAAGTGGGGCACTTATTCGAAAGCTACAACAAGATTCCATTACGTCTGATACATTTAGCTGGAAAAATGATTCGTTATGGTACAAAGATCGCTTATACCTCTGTAAGAATTCCCAGCTAAAACAAAAGATTCTTATGGAATTGCACACTTCTCCCTTAGGAGGGCACTCAGGATTTTTAAAAACTTACCACACGGTTAAGAAAGAATTTTTTTGGGATGGCCTTAAATCAGATATTCAAAAGTTTGTGGCGGAATGTTTGGTTTGCCAACGAAATAAAGTTGAAACAATTAAGACACCGGGTCTATTACAACCTTAATCCATTCCAAGCCAACGTTGGGAGGAGGTTTCAATGGATTTTATCACAGGTTTACCCAAGTCTGAGGGAAAGAGTGTCATCATGGTGGTAGTTGACAAACTTACCAAGTATGCACACTTTTGTGCATTATCACATCCATTTAAGCTAGTACATTTTCTACTACAATTATGGAAACAATTCAAAAGCTACATGGAAACCAAAAGATTATTGTAAGTGACAGAGATCCCATTTTCACTGGAAATTTTGGAAAAAATAATATCCTTGTCTCGATACTCAATTAGCTCATAGCTCATCTTATCATCCTCAATCTGATGGGAAAACTGAGATAGTAAACAAATGTTTGGAAGGATATCTTCGTTGCTTTGTATCTGATAAACAGACACAATGGGTAAAATGGTTGCCTCTGGCTGAATGGTGGTATAACACTTCCTTGCATATAGGAACAAAAATGACCCCATTTATGGCACTTTATGGGTATCAACCACCATCCATCACATCATATTTAAGAGAAAATTCTAAGGTTCAAGCAGTGGACATCACATCGAACATCAACAACAAGTCCTCCAACTCTTAAAGGATAACCTCGTGTTGGCACAGAATAAAATGAAACAGATCAACATCGCAGAGAAAGAAGTTTTTTTGTAGGTGATTGGGTATTTCTACGACTACAGCCATATAAGCAAATGTCCCTCAAGCAAGCTAAGAAGGATAATAAATTAGCACCAAAGTATTATGGTTCGTACAAGGTGTTGAAAAAGATTGGTACTATGGCATACAAATTGGAGCTTCCTGCAGCTTCTCGATTGCACCGAGTTTTCCATGTTTCATGTTTAAAGAAGGTTATAGGTAGCAAGCTCCTAGTTCAAACAATATTTCCAGAACTTGACGAGGAAGGAAAAATTATATTGGAACCGGAAGAAGTCACAGAAACAAGATCTCGACAGCTACGAAATCGATCAATTTCAGAGTATCTTATCAAGTGGAAGAACTTATCTGTGGAAGATTCCACATGGGAGGATGAAAATTTTATACAGAAGTATCCAAATCTACTCAAGCGTTGAGGACAACACTTTTTTTTGAAGGAGAGGGGCATGTTGGGTCCCTATAATACTAGCGATTACCCCATTACTATGGTAGTTGTACCCCTTATTAATATTGTTGTGCCACTATTGCCCCCATATTGTTATTACTGTGCCCCATAGAATCCCTCTATTGTTATTTTTGTGGGTTTATATTATTATTGTTAGGTCGGCCGGGTTATATTGTGACTCCTTAGACTCCTATATATAGAAAGGAGGTTTTGTCATTTGTATCATCCAAGAATCGTTCATTTATGTAATGTAAAGGAGGTTGCCCCCTTGAAGAGGCTGAATTCTAAGGCGTTGTTCTATCTTTTCTATCTTTTCTTGAGCTGGTTTCATAACAACTCCATAGAGTTCATCCCTTTATCCATTGTGTTTTTTGTTTAGAACTGTTGTCAGTTTTCCATTTATGGTGAGCTTTTGCTAGCCACTTATGGATAGAATGTGTATTAGAATATGAACTTGAGGTTTCTTTTATTTTATAAAGAACATTTTCTACTACATTGTCCTTCCATTTTCTATAGATTATTTCAAAATCAAACCCTTGTGCTTTTGCTACTCTTCTACTCACAATATTTGCTCCAAAACGTACTTTGGGATATCATGGTTTGTCTTGACTTTAATGTTCTCCTAATGAGACACTGCCATCATTTTGTATTGCATGTAAAATTGCTTCTATTTCTACAACACGTTGATTTCACCAAGTCTTTTCCCTTGAATTGTTTGCTTTCAAAAACCAATAGTCTTCCTTTTGTGTCAATATTTCTCTAATTTATTGTCCTTATGCATAATGTTTTTTTGTGAGTGTTTTACAAAACTTAGGCATTGCCAATACTGGTATAGAAGACATGCACTTGATCTTAAAAAAAGATACCACTATATCAAATTAAGAAAAGAAACCATTCCAAAAATAACTTCTAGAACACAAATAATACTGTGAGTTCTTGGTCATGCCTTTAGGGTTTACTAATGCTTCATCTTTTCAAAGCCTTATGATCAATTTTTTTTGAACCCATCTTGAAAAAATTGTGTTGGTTTTCTTTGATGATATACTTATCTATAGAAAATAATAGGAAGACCACATTAACCATGTGGATAAAGTTCTACAAATTCTCAAGAACAATTAAATGTATGTAAAAATATCCAAATGTCCTTGTGGGAAACAAGAAGTAGAGTATTTAGGTCATATCATTTCAAAGGAAGGAGTTAAAGTGGATCCTCAAAAGATCCAATCCATTACAAAATGACATTTTCTCAAGAACATCAAGAGTCTTAGGGGATTTTTGGGACTTGAAAGATATTATTAAAAATTTGTTAAAAATTATGCACACATTACAAACCCACTCACATCTCTCTCGAAGAAAAAAAAAATATTTGTATGGAATGATGAGACTACTTTGGAATTCCATTTAACTTTCATAAAATAAAGTTTAACCACAACTCACTTGCTACCCTTTCTATTTTATGATAGTTGATGGCTTGAGAAGGTATGGATTTTAACTCTTTGCCATTCATATTGAATTCTAACAACATGGATATTACCTTTACTTTCATGAATCACTTCAAACATTATCAATTTTAGGGAGCCTTTCATAGAGGGCTTGTACGATCTTATGTTCCAATTTTCCATCTTTTTCTCCATTTCCTTATTTTCATCCATCTTTTGTTTCAATCATTCCACCATTTTATTTTTTGTTTTTTTGTTTTTGTTTTTTCCATATCCTATTTAATTGATTCTTGTATTTGTGACAATTCAACCTTTCTTAACATAGTGTCAATTATTTTCTTAATTTGAATATCTAAATTGAATACTTGATGTTGCACATCTTCTATTTCTTCATCAGTCATGATTGAGTTTTCTGGAAGTTTAATTGGTGAATTAACCCTTGGGTGTTTCTTTGGAGCCATGTGAGAAAAATAATGCTCATCTTTTATCTCTTTATCACAACTATGGTGAGCTCACTCGAGAAGGTTATTGGTTATGAGGGAAAAGGAGTATTAGGTGTTATAGTCGTTTGATATACATGTGTGGTTCAATAGTAGTGCTTGGTTCAATCATGCCCTTATTTGTACTACTCAACTACCTATGCACTAAAGATTGGCCTCACCAAACATTGTTCTCAATGTGCTATAACAATTAGGTGTTGAAAATTGCAACAAGAAATTCTCAATTTGATTTTTCCTTGATCAAATTGATAAAATTTGAATTTCCACATCAACAAACAACTTGAATGATGTTAAATTGTGTGACATGGCTTATGCCACCCATTTTACTCAGTAAATTAGAGTTGGAGGAGTTAGAGTTCAATTTTGCATGTGTGATTGCTAATTTGTAGCAATCAAGGCCATTTATCTCATTTCTAGTTGAACTAGTTCCAATTGTTGGACGAACTAGTGGAGGGTCAAGTTAAGCAGTGGGACTTCAGTCAAACTTAATGATCATCCAGTAATTAATCAATCATCCCAAAATATCTAGTGCATCCAAAGAATTCGAGTTACCTAGTTGGGGTGGAGATTCCAAGGCAATGTAACATCAGTAGTAGACTAGTCTCGTGTGTACAGGTGTTGCATGCAGTCAAATTATCAACCTAAGGAGTTGCACAATTTAATTAGAGGAATTTCCTAAATAATGGGGCTTAATTCCTCAAGGAACAACACAAGGAAGTATGAGCTCAAGACAAGCCAAAATGTGACCTAGTCTGGGTTAGATGGCTTCGATGAAGAATGAAATAAATTGTGCACTTGTAGGGTGAGATCAGTTGGGTAAAGCAATTGTAATACATCTCTATTCATTTGATTAATGCAAGCAAGCATTGGGTCTTTTAGCAAATTTATTTCCCCAGATAAAAATACTTGTTGCATGTGTGTTATTTCTTCTTGTATGTCTGAGATTTTTGCTATAAATTTTAATTTAATGTCCTCAAAGCAGTAGAGTAGGTTTTTGTCTTGTGATTTTGATTAAAACTTCATGAGCAATTGCAAATATACAACCTAATTTCTACATGGTATCAGAGCAGGCTTCACATTAAAACAACAAATTTGAAGTCGTTTCTCAGAGGTTCAAATTTGAAGATCAGTGTAGCGAGATTTATTCAGAGCTGAGAAGATGGCCTTCAATGAACTAAGGCTAGAGTACCCAAAATACTGAATGCCTGGGTACCCAAAATACTGAAGCTTGACCGCTGTAGTTGACATTTTCAAAAAAATTAGCTGGATTTTTTCAAAATCATGTTGCAATTTCTATCATTTTCTATGCAAAATTAAGGCACTCAAAATTCTAAAACTTGACAAATATAATCCACTTTTTCAAAAAATTTATCTAAATTTTTTCAAAATCATGCTGGAATTTTTATTTTTATCATGAAGGCTCCAACAATTTTTCATGCATTTTCAAATATGGAATGATGACCATGATGTTGTTCACAATGTCGTATCGTTTCTTTCACCTCTTCCATTACAATATAATAGTATTTTCTAATAACACCAAATAGGTAGCATATGGAAAAATTACATCTCGGAAGACGAAAAAAAAAGTACAAAAACATGTTCACATAAACAAAAACAACTACATGGATAATAGATAACCTCTACATGACATTACTATTATTCACCAATTAGCCATATTCGAATACACATAACTAATCATTTCAAGTATAACTCATTATCATCCACCCTAGCTTTTAACAATGTCCATTCACATGTTGCTATTTTTCCACACACTACTATTTGCTATTCTTTCACAAACTATTATTATTTACAAAATATCCATTTTCAGAATACACATAACTAACTATTGCAATTGTAACTCATTATCATCCACCCTTGCTTTCAACAATGTCTATTCACATGTCCCTATCCTTCCCCACTCTATACATATCTCTATTCTTTCCCACTCTATGCTATTCTTCACCACTCTATACCTTACAGCGTTTCCTTTACAACATAAGGTGAAAATGCTAGTATTAATATAGTCCTAGTTACTCAATAACGCAATAGAGAGAAACATCCACATGAATCATTGTTTGAGTGACCGTCAATTAACAGGTACTAGGGTCTCGGGCATCAGATGAATTTTTTAACAATTTATTTCATGAAAATACTGGTGGATTTGGATTCCAATACATCATGTGCCTCGGGTGTGCATTAAGGGATGAATGTGGATGAATGTGGAAGATTTAATGAACTATGAATATTGAAGCGGAGGATATCCGACAGGGATCAAAATTGAACACGTCAGAGCCCTTCAAAGGGTCTCTGGCACGTCAGAGAAGTAGTGAGAAAATTTTACCAGTCAAAAGAAATTTAAAAATTGATTTTTGTCATTTAAAAAAAAATTGGAATAATATCTTAGAATTTTTTAAGAAGGGCTGTCAAATTGTCAACCTTTTTTTAAATTTCATCTTTTTCTCAAATTAGAATTTTAAGAATGTTGAATTTGTAAATTTCTTTTTATGTTAAAACTTAAATTCCATTTCAAAAACAACAGTTTTCTTTTGAGTTGTTTGTTCTCATTTCAGAAACTCCCATTTAAAAAACAACAGTCTCCTTTTGAGTTGTTTTTTCTAATTTTGCATATGATGCAAGTTCTTATTAATTATTATGTCACAATTACCTTTTGATACCATTACATTTGGCAGTTTCTGAGTTGCTCCCATTTCAAAAACAATAGTTTCTTTTTGAGTTGTTTTTTCTAATTGTGCATATGATGGAAGTTCTTATTAATTGTTATGTTACAATTACCCTTTGATACCATTACATTTGGTAGTTTCAATTGAGAGCGACTAGATGTCAATATGGTCCATGTATTAGGTCTGTAATTTCATTGGGTTGTGCCTGAAGGCTGCCCAAAGCAAGGTTTGAGGACGATTTAAGCTGGAGATGAACATATATTCATCATTCAGCGAACCCTGCCAAGCAAAGTTTAAGCACGATTTATGCTTGGAGAGGAGGGCATTCAACAAGCTTCCTAATATACTGGACTTGATTTGTTTGAGGATTCCCAATTCCTGGTATGTTTTCATATTAAAAAAGGAGATACC
>APFE030963921.1:229371-251492 GCA_000404065.3 Pinus taeda | reverse complement strand
AAGGAGGTTGCCCCCTCGAAGAGGCTGAATTCTAAGGCGTTGATCTATCTTTTCTATCTTTTTTGAGCTGGTTTCATAACACCCTAAGTGTAATACCTCATTATGAATTTTCCCAAGTGAGGGAGTAACATTAGGCTTCTCTATAAAAGCGTTATGGTGGATAAATGTAGTGAAGGGATTTGTTGTCTCACCCCTAACCCAGAGGCCAATATTATGCTCTCTTCTCTAAAAAGTATGATAGGGTTCTTCCCACTTTATTTGGTTTAATGCAAATGATATGAAGGCCTAGAATTGGACATCGCTCATGAATGGGACAATGTTTTCATTTACATGTCATTCCAAAAGAAAGTTTTAAATGTAGAGTTTGCATAAGAGATACTTTATCTTCTCATTTTTATTGTGGAAAGTAGTGATGAAATGTAGCACATTGTTAAAACCATATGGTTGGACACATTGTATAGCGTTGGATTTGAGCCAAAAATATTGTTCAAGTAAGAATAAAGAATAGTTTGTGCTAAAGATCTACATGCTAAGGCATCAGATTAGATAGAACAAATTTTATCTCTCTACTCTATGATCTTACAAATAAGATCCTTCAAGGCTTGAATTTTATTTTCAACAACCCTTAAATTTTCATATGTTTCATCCTTTGTTGCAGTTAGTTCCTGGAACTATTGGAGCAACTTTTGATATTCCCTCTGAGGCACTACCTCCCTTATATATCTAACTATGGTATATTTATCTTATGCCATGGTTTTATTTAGTACCCTTATTGTAGCATCTACAATCAACACGATATAAGGAGGCATAGAATCTATTTCTCATCCTCTCTCAATAGAAATAGGTACAAGTTTAGTTTGAATCTCAGATTTAGTAAATGTAGGTGGAGGATCAATTTGAACCTCTTCTCCAATAAAAATGGATGTAAAATTAGTTTGGGTTCCTGCTTGAGTAGAAACAATAACAAAATTGGCCTGAAAACCTGCTTTAATAGAGACAGGTATGAAATCAATTTGAGTTTCAATATGTTGCACTTCTTTATTCTTATCATCAATCTCAATTTTCCCTACAACTTTCTTTCCATGACCCTCATGAAACTTATTTCCAGTCTACAACCATCTTCTCATCTTTTACACCTTCCTCTATAATTTTTTGTTCTCTCTCCTTAGTACAATAAATTCCTCGAGAAGTTTTCTTTCCACTTTATCCTTCACGACTTTGGTACTTCTAGTTCTTCAAAGTCTTTGACCAAGACCGTTGAAGGAAGAGGAAGGGAAACAAAGGTTGTCACTTCATAGCCTTCAATAGTAGTATTTGGGCAAAATCGCTCGTTATAGGGTTGATGGGTGAGTTATCAACTTCCATTGGTGCTCTACCAATCACAAGTTCTAAGAAATTTTTAAAAAGAGGGTAAATATGTGGTTTACTCGAAGGAGTAGCATTAAGTATTTCAAAATCAGGTCTCTAAAAGGAAATTGCGGAGTTGTCTTCCGGAGAAGAGGGTTCCAATGTAATGGCAACAAAATCCCCAGAATGTTCTTGAGTAGCAATAGGTTTAGAATCATCAGAAGATTCTAGAATGAAAATGGCCATGTAGGTTTTAACCCTGTACAGAAATTACCTACATATTAATTCTAAAAAACAGAGAAAAAACAATGCAAGAGCATAACACATAAAACACATATACACAGAGATTTTCCCTTGGATCCCAAAACCAAGACTACCAGCTTGATTTTTCATTATATTCCTTTCAATGTTACAATACATATTTATATATGTTGAAGCATCCAATACCATGGATTGAAAACCATCACGTCCAAAACCATGGACCAAAAACCATCGCGTCCAAAACCATGTGTGAAAATCATGCACAAAACCATAGGTAGGTCCACCCAAACTAACATAGGGTCCAAAACCAAAATTTTCCGGGGCGCTACCTCGGACCCCATAGAGTGGGGTTACCTGCACCCCTCAAATCCCCTATGACTCCCCCACTATGCAATCGGTGCAATGAAGGGGGGGCTCCGCCCCCTTTCTAACCCCCCGGGTTAACTATGTGGGCTAGTCATGGAAAGAATATAACACAACCCAACATTCTCCCACTTGTTTTCTTTACACAGGGGACCACAAGAGAGCTTAGTCATTTATCCAGCCCCACAACGCCCATTGTTTCTCTACACCAAGAGAACTTCTCAGAGCTCAAAAATTTTGTCAATGCATCTGTAGTATTCTTCAAAGTGTCCACCTTTACTAGCAACACCTTTTTGTATTCTATCATATCCCTCACAAAGTGATACTGAACATCAATGTGCTTTGTCTTTGAATGATATGCAGTGTTTTTGGCCAAGAATATTTCACTTTGCTTGTCACAGTCTATCCTTATAACTCCCTGTACTAACCCCATACTTGAACACAATCTCTGCAACCAAATTGCTTCCACCTCTGTAGTTGATAGTGCCACTACAGATTGTTTCTTACTCATCCAACTGACTACATCTCCAAATAGGTTAAACACATACCCACTTGCAGATCTTCTTTGATCCAGATCTCTAGCCCAGTCTACATCAACAAAGCCACGAATATCCAACACATTGTCCAATTCTATTCTTCCTTGGTAGCACAAACCATAATCACTAGTGCTAGGAAAATACCTAAAAACCCACTTCACTATTGTCCAATGCTCCTTCCCTGGTTTTAACATTAACCTGCTCAATACTCTCACTGCATGTGCAATGTTTGGTCTAGTACAGACCATTGCATACATTAGGCTACTGATTGCACTTGCATATGGAACACGGGACATGTCCTCTTCCTCTTCTTGTGTCTTGAGACACTGTTCAACAGATAACCTCATAGCTACAGGAATAGGAACCTTCACCAATTTACTATCCTGCATATTAAACCTCTATAGTATTATCTTGACATACTTCCTCTGGTTTAACCAGAGCTTCCTCTTTTCCCAGTCTCTTTTAATTTCCATGCCCAAAATATAGTTTGTAGCACCAAGATATTTCATGTCAAATTTGGAGGACAATTGGGTCTTCAAATCCTGGATAATTTCTTTGTCATTTCCAACCAGCAACATATCATCCACATACAAGACCAAATAAATAACATGGTCACCAATTAATTTAAAATACACACAATGATCTTCTTTTCTTCTGGTGAAGCTAAGTCTCATTATAAATGTATCAAATTTTTGATACCACGTCCTTGGTGGTTGTTTTAACCCATACAGAGATTTCTTTAACTTGCATGCCAATTCTTTCTTACCCTTCACTGCAAAACCTTCAAGTTGCCCCATGTAGATCTCCTCTTCCAGATCCCCATGAAGAAATGTTGTCTTCACATCCATATGTTCTACCTCAAAATCAAAAGCAGCAACAACAGATAAAACTAATCTAATAGAAGCTACCTTAGCAATAGGAGAAAAAATATCACTAAAATCAATTCCCAACACCTGGGCATAACCTTTTGCTACCAGCTGAGCTTTGTATTTCTCTACCTATCCTTTCGCATTTGTCTTCTTTTTGAACACCCATTTGCTACCGATGTGTTTCCTTCCAGCCGACAACTTCACCAGATCCCAAGCCTCATTTTTATGCAAAGATGTCATTTCATCAACCATGGCCTCTTTCCAGAGTTTTCCATCCTCTGAATATATTGCTTCCTTCACAATTCTGGGATCATCATCAGTAACAGATAAATAAAAATTTGAACAAAAAACAAATGGACTATACCTTTCTGGCTACCTTCTTTCTCGAACTGATCTTCTCACACCCGGAGTTTGTGGCTCTTCATCTTATAATTCCTCCTCTGCTGTAGAGTTTGATTCTTCCTCCTTAAGCTCAAACTCTATCTTCTCAGGTTCCTTTGGTTGGACTTCATGTTTAATAACGTCTTTCACCTCTCTGAACACCACATTTCAACTATACACAACCTTCCTTGTTACTGGGTTCCAAATATTATAACCCTTTAAACCATCCTTATACCCAATAATGATGCACTTTTCAGATTTACTATCCAACTTGGTTCATTTCTCCTTTGGAACATGTACATATGCATCACATCCAAATACCCTCAGATGTGAAAGAAAGGGTTTCTTACCATTCCATACCTCTTGTGGAGTCTTATCCTCTAATGTTGATGAAGGTGATATGTTGACCAGGTAACATGTTGTCTCCACCACCTCTGCTCAAAATTCCTATCCTCACCCAGCACCACTGAGCATGCTTCTTGCCCTTTCCATCAACATCTTGCTCATTCTTTCTGCAACTCCATTTTTGATCTATTAAAGAGATCTAAGACATTTATTAAGGTATTACAGACTTATGTGCATGAATTTGCCTATGTTATTTTATGCAATGGATCGATAAGATTGCGAAATACACATACAATGAAGCAGTAAATGAGCATAATAGACAACACACATAAACACAACAAATTTATTAAGGAGTTCACCCAATACTCCTAGTCTACATCTCCTGGTCTAGCCTTCAGTGGTGACTTCTCTATTATGTCTTCAGAACAGAGTTTTACAATAGTGTGAGCTCAACTTGAGTCTCAACACACAACAGATACAACAACAAGAGTTTTCTTGAACCTCTCAAGATTCTATGGGTACATAAACTCTCTTAATCACTCCCTGTCTCTGTCTTTGCTCTCTATCTTAGAACTGCCTACAATACTGCTTGCCTTTGTTTGCTCTTTGTCTTTGGCTTTAAAGCCAATCTGGGTTGCCTGTTCATTTCTCCTTCTTGACTTTTTGTCTCCCGACCTCTGTCTGCTTGAATCCCTCTTCTAGCATTACACAATCATTGCATAATGCATAAAGGGGAGGTGGCCACCTATTTTTCAACGTAAGAGTGCCTCGTGCCTTTGGAATCCCTGAACCAGCCACTTCCTGTCAACATAGAGAAATTCTTTCAAACTATGAAAATCTGCCAAAATCGTTGTTCATCTGGACTTCAAAAGTCCTTAAATCTGGTCTATTTTCCTATCGAGTCCATCCTCAATCTCTGTCGCAAGTCGCTTCAGCCTTGTTCCAAGGCTTCCCTTTGTATTTTGGAAATACGTTTAAAACATTGAAAATAATGTAAAAATGGCTTCCTCCGGACTTGAAACAATATACATTTTTATTCCCAAACCTCTTTGGGTCTGAGTTTTATCGCATTGGCGTTTTCCCTTTGTATTTCATTAAATATGAAATATATGAAAATATATTAAAAATGCTATTTGGTAGATCTCAAATATTTTACAATAGTGTTTATATTCCCATCGGGTCCGATTAATCACTCACACACACACACACACACACACACACACACACACACACACACACACACACACACACACACACATATATATATATATCTATATGTATGTATGTATGTATGTATGTATGTCCCGCTTCTCTGTGAAGCTCCGATGCGATATCACAATAACCCTAGGTTGTTTGGTGAGCGCTCTATTATGTTGGCCGATTAAGATTCTGTGATGCAATGCGGGTCGTCGATCTGCACACTTGATCAACAATTCTCGTTGACTCTACCAATCACCATCGCAAGTTTCAAGTGGTGTGCTCCGATTTCGTCCTCCTATCACCACCGATTTGCGATTCGCTGATCAGATCTGGATCGTTGATTGGCCAGATCTAACAGTTTTTGTGCAAAGTTGTGTAAGCCTCTGATAAGCCTCATTTCATTGTTTTCTTATGTTTTTTGCCTCTCAATAGTTTTTTTCCACCGTTTTGAAGGTTTTCTCTTGTGATTATTTTGATCTTCTAAACGATTTTTAAAGACTTAGAGAGTTCTTGGATTCATTTTGGATCACGTCTTCCCACTGAAAAAGGATTTTCGACCACCAAAAGTTGATTTTCAAGCATTAATCAAGTGAGGATATAGCTCCCTCACTTGCCCAATCTTCATCCATTTTGCACTGTTGGGTTTTGAACCTTTGAGTCCAATTCTCAGGTACTCAACATCCCCTCTACGCGTAGTCCTCACCTTCTTGTACAGAACTATATCTTCCTGTAACTCATTGAGATATTCAAGCAACAGATCATCAATAGAAGGCAATTTACTTTGCTCTTCGGGATCCTCAATTAATGAAGGTTCAAACAGTCTTAAATTTTCTACATTTACCACTTAATATATGTGCATGTAAGCTAGTAAATCAAGGTGGAAAGCGTTCTCACCAATTTTCTCAAGTATCTTGAGAGGCCCATACCTTATTGGATTCAACTTCTTTCCTTCACCTTGCATTCTATCTTTGTTGATATACAACCAGACTTGTTCACCAACTTGGAAGCTATGCTCCATCTGATCCTTATCATGCCTTGCCTTGTACTTGCCTTGGCTCTTTTCTAGTTGTTCCTGCACTACCTGGTGAATTTCTTGGATCTGTTCAATGAACCTGGTTGCTTTGTCCACATCACTGTGTCCATCAACCACTATGTCTTTTTCAAAGGCAAAATCCAAGGGATACCTTGGTATAAAACCAAAACAAGTCTCAAAAGGAGACCTCTGTGTAGAAGAATGCTTAGCATGGTTGTAAACATGTTGCACATAACACAAATGTTCATCCCAAAGCTTGGGATGCTTGCTGCAATAACCCCTTAGCAACTGGATCACTATCCTGTTGACCACCTCTATTTGGCCATCTATTTATGGATGAAAGGTTGTGCTCTTCTTCAGTCTGGTGTCCATCAATTCCTACAGATTTGACCAAAACTTCCCAACAAATCGGGATCTCGATCAAATGCTATGGAAGTGGGTAACCCAAAATGCAGCTAGACATGTTGAATGAACAATTTCAGTGTTTGTTCAGCTATAATCTATTTGTTACAAGGTATTAAAATACACATTTTGCTGAACCTGTCCACAATAACATACAAATAGTCATGACCTTTTTTAGATTTTGGCAATCTCCCAACAAAATCCATGGAAATACTTTCCCAAGGATGAGAAGGGACTGGAAGTGGAGTGTACAAGCCTAGTTTTCTATTGATGGGCTTTCTTTTAGCACACATGGTACACCCTTTAATATATCTAGAAACTATTTCATGCATTTTTGGCCAATAACAGAATCTTTGCAGCTGTGCAACTATTTTACTTACACCAAAATGACCTGATATCGGAGAAGTATCTGCTTCCATAATTATGTTAACTCTTTCAGTTTGTGGCATGCATAGCTTTCCCAAATGATACAAGAGTTGGTCCTTAACATAATAGTCCAATTCTTCTACTTTTTTACCTTGACAGAAAGATGGATATACATCTTTAAAATCTATATCTTGAGCATATTGTTCAATGTAGCTTTCATGCATTACCAAGTTATGCTTAAGTATAGTATATGCATTTATAATTAGTCTAGATAAAATATCTGCAACTTTATTTTGTATGCCTTTCTTATTTCTGATGACTAGATGAAACTGTTGTAGAAAACCCATCCACCTATAGTGTCTTGATTGCTACAATTTAGTTTGTGAGTGCAAATACTAAAGTGGTTGATGATCAATATGTATAATTATTTCTTTGCCCATTAAGTAATGTTTCCACTTCTTTACACTTTGTACTAATGCATACAATTCTTTATCATAGGTGGGATAATTAACTACTACGGAATTAAATGTCTCAGAATGGTAGCATATGGGTTTACCATGATGCATTAACATTGCTCCCATGGCATAGTCACTGGCATCTGTTTCGATCTCAAATGGTCTTTGAAGATCTGGCAATGCTAGTACTGGTGTTGTACTAATTTTTTCTTTCAAGGTGTCGAAGGCTTTCTGCTATTTTCCTCCCCACTGAGCTACCTTTTTCAATCCTGTTAAAGCATGTAAGGGAGGTGCAATTAAGTAAAAGTTAGCAATAAACTTTCTCCAATACTGTGTTTCTCCTAGGAAGCTTCTAACTTCTGTAGCAGATTTGGGTTTAGGATAGTTTACAATTAATTCAACCTTAGAGGGATCTATCTTCAATTCACCACCCCCTACAATATGACCCAAATAATTTAAAGATGTTTTGCCAAATTCACACTTGATAATTTAACATAGAGATTTTCTTTCTTCAAAACATATAGAGTCTACTGTACATGCTTCAAATGTTCTTCCCATGTTTTACTGAAAACAAGAATTTCATCCAAATATACAATTACAAAATCATCAATAAAAGGCCTGAGTACATCACTCATAACTCTCATGAAAGTGGCAGGAGAATTAGTTAAGCCAAAAGGCATAACTAGCCATTCATATAGCCCTTGCTTTGTTTTGAAAGCAATCTTCCATGCATCTTGCTCTGCTACTCTGACCTGATGGTAACCACTACGCAAGTCCAACTTGGAAAATTAAACAGCTTCTTTCAACTGATCCAATAGGTCATCAATGAGAGGAAGGGGATAACGATTCTTGATCATTATTTTATTTAGTGCTCGGTAATCAATGCACATCCTCCACAGACCATCTTTCTTCCTCATCAACACGATTGGAGATCCGCATGGTGATGTGCTTGGTCTTATGAACCCTCTCTCGAGCAGATCCTATACCTGCTTCTTGATATCTGCATTCTCTAAAGCAGATAACTTGTACATTCTGATGTTAGGCAATGGAGCATTTTGCCGCAAATTAATATGATGTACAATTTCCCTTTTGGGTGGTAGACCTTTAGGTTCTTGAAATAGGATATCATATTTTGAAACAATTTTTTCTAAATCAGCTTGTTGTTTAGCATCACAACCTTCAAATACATTGATTTTATATGGTTTCTTTTCCTTTCCAACCATCAGTAAAAATTGCTTGCATGAATTTACAATTATTTTCATCTACCCTGAGTTGATGAGAGTATAATTATTCTTGAGTTTATGAGCTCTTACAATATATTTGATTCCATGTTTAACGAGTTGACACTTATTTTCAGCTCTATAGAAAATGACTTTTCTATCATACAAGTAAGGACTTCCTAAAACAATCCCACATCTATCCAAGGGAACAATATTTAACTCAACCTCATCTACAAATGTTGACCCAAAAGAAAACCTAAGTTTACATTGTCTAGTCACTTGTAGCTTTGCTTTATCACATACCCAACCTAAGGATATTGGCTTCTTGTGAGTGTGGTTAGTAGTCCCAATTTCTTTACAATTGCTTCAGAAATCAAGTTTACTTGTGAGCCACTATCAAATAAAGTATCAATATTTTGATGCTTTGAAATAACTCTAATATGAAAAAGCTCATGTCTTTTCCTCTCATTTCCTTCACTATCAATAGTGTGTGCAGAATTACTAGTAGGTGCTCCAGAATTTTTACCTTTTATACCTGTGGCTACGATTGTTGTTTCATCAACTGAGTCTGACCCCAAATATTTCTGTATAGCAGTAGCAGTTTTCTTCTTCCTTCCATTTAACTTCTTGGGTTTCAGCTCGGAATGCAAAGACCAACAATGTTCATCATCATTTCCATCCTTCTTATAGTGAGTGCATGAAGGTTTGTCTTTCTGTACATCACTTTCCTTCCTCTCTTTTCATTTTTGCTTCATCCTTTCCTTTTTCTTTCTTGCAATGGGTTTTGATGATCCCCCAATCTCTGGGTTCACATTCTTGCCTCTAGCCTCTAGATATGTAGCTTGAACAGATACCTCATCTATGCTAGTAGGGTTAAACATGAGAATGGTGTGCCTCAAATAGCTGTGTAGATCACCTATATACTTTAGCAAAGTTTCAGGTGAGTTTAAATAAATGCCTATAATTAAAGCTCTTTTTCTAAATTCCTAGGTATAGCTTTGTACACTTTGCCCTTTAAATTGGCGAAAAGTTTGCCAACTCATCATGGCTTGCTGCATATAAGCTAGTGGATAGAACTATTTTTTAATGGCAGAAACAAATTCACTTCAGGCAGAAAGAATTTTATCATGCTTCTTCAAGTCAGCTTGTGTCCTGCCTTCCCACCATACCAAGGCAATTCCTCCAAGGCGTAGGCTGGATAACTAAATGTTACTCCTATCTGAATCAATATTATGCACCCTGCAATACACATCAATCTGTCTAATCCAGTTATCTAGATTCTCTGCATTTAATTCTCCATCATATATTGGCAAATCAAATTTAACATCTAATTTAATCAAATATGTTTTCTTCTTTTTATTTTTAGGGCTATCAGGAGGTGTGGATAGAGGAGCCTCTTTTCCTTTCCCTTTGCCTTCAGAATGGCCATCTAGAAGAGATTCCTCTATTCCTTTGTCTTGTTTGGAGGTTGAAGAATATTCACCTCTACCTTTCTTAAATTCTCGATACATCTCTTCTACCATGGCTCTCATGGTCATGAAACTGTCCATGAACTAAGAGTCTGATTCCAAGGGATTTTTTTCTACCATTTTCCTCCTAGGATAAACTCTTCCCATTTCTGGGTTAGCTTCAACTAGTTCTCCTTCTCCTAGTTTGAGCTTGGACGTAGTTAGCATTCAAAAATCCAGCACAAGCTTGTCTAACCTTAGCAACCTAAAGCTCTGATACCACTTGATTTGTTAATGAGATCTAAGACATTTATCAAGGTATTATAGACTTATGTGCATGAATATGCCTGTGTTATTTTATGCAATGGATCGATAAGATTGAAAAATACATAGACAGTGAAGTAGTAAAGGAGAATAATAGACAACACACATAAACACAACAAATTTAATAAGGAGTTCACCCAATACTCCTGGGCTACATCTCCTGGTCCAACCTTCAGTGGTGACCTATCTATTATGTCTTTAGAATAGAGTTTTACAACAACGTGAGCTTGTTAAAATTTGCAACTAGGGCCAAAATCCATTTGGGTCATCTTATTCATGGATGGTAATATTTTTATTAGATTCCTCTCATCGAGAGGTGTAGGATTGATCTAAATATCATCCGATTCTGATAAGTATTTATGGAGATATGAATTTATTTTGATTATGGAATAATTATCAAGATGACCAGCAACTCATGTAGGCTCAGAAGCCCAACAGACACATCTATTCATCATCAACATTTGTATATAAATACAGGAGGTATTTTCCTCATTTGGACACACACCCTCATCACATCTCTCTCTCTCTCCTGCGCAGAAAAGAGGCTCTTCTCCTACTGCGTAGAAAGGGACTCTTCTCTCACATGTGTGGAAGGAAGGACACAAAATTTAGGGCTGCAACTAAAAATCAGAAGTTTGACCAGTGTTGACCATCATGCTCTCTCTTAGAAATACGCTGTAGGTGGAGCCAACTCTCCTCAAAAGGCTGCATTTTTTGGTGAAGGAATCAAGTCGATCCAACGGTCGGTTTGCAAGATACTGTCTGCCCTAGTTGAGGGTTGATCTAGGGTTTGTTGCTGTTGATGTAAATTATATTTCTGTACTATTTCTCTCTGCTGAATTATTGAAGATAAAATAAGATTTGATCAAAGGGTTTCCCCATATTGGGGTTTGTCCCTGGCTAGCCGCCACATCTTGTGTCTCTTGTCTTGGCTTGTTTTCTGTCGATCGTTTAATGTTTTATCTGCACTTTACTTAATGTACATGTGATTGCTAATAATAATAAAAAGAAGTAAACTACTCTAAGCATATAACATACCATAAATTAACATTCGGAGCTTAGGTGAAGATAAAGCCCGAGCAAGAGTAAGAGAAATCACCGAAGAGAAGATTGGCAAGGCTATCCTAAAAGAACTATGGGGTCCTCAACACTTTTCCCTTCCAAAGACAAGCTCTGTGAGAAGTCTGACTATCACAGATGGAAGATGTCTCTCGATGTAACACTAGAATATTAAGGAGTGTTGGACCATGTGAGAGGCAATATTGTTGAGCCTCCATCAAATGCATCTACTGCTGCCAGGAACAAATGGAAAACCGGTGAAGTCAAAACAAAGAATATCATCTGGGACTCTATCAACAAGCACTTGGTGGCCTACATATCTGACCTAAGGAAATCTATGATAGACTGGTGAGTATATTTAAAGTTAATGATGCAAATCAAGTTTTGTTTCTTAGAAATAAGCTGAAGGAAATTAAGAAGGGAAAAGATGAGAGCATGCAAACATATTTCTTAAGAATCACCAAGATCAAGAACGATCTCCTATCTATTGGAGAAATTATTACTGATAGGGAAATAGCACTCACGACTCTTGGAGAATTACCATATGAATGGTATGTGTTCAGGACTACTCTTCTCAAAAATAACGTAATTATTGGTTTCGAGGAATTAATGGCAAGATGCATTCAAGAAGAAACAAGGATAGAAGAGAAAGAAATGCCCATGCCTAAAGGTCCTCCTACTACCTTTTCTTCTCATGCTAAGAAAAGAAATAATTCTGGGACTAAATAAAAAATAAAGGTTGGACCTAAGGGTGGAAGAAAAGGATGATGTTACATTTGCGATAAAGCAGGTCACTATGCAAGGGAGTGCCCTGATAGAAGGGACTCACATTGGGATGATGATCAAAATCCCTCTCATGGCAATCAAAGGAATGGAAAATCTAATAGCAGAGGTAAAAGGAGTGCTAGAAATCAAGGAAGAGGACAATCATTCAAGAAGGCTAAAAATTCCAGGTATGAATCTAACACTGTTGACAATAAGCAAGATGAATATTATCTACCAACTGCTCTATCTACCTCTGCTCCTTTAGACTCACTGGGAATTTGGCTTATTCATAGTGGCTCCTCAAGGCACTTCACTGGTTACAAAGAAGTTCTCCATAATCTGATAGAGAAAGAAACTAACCTAGAAATTGTCCTTGGAGATAATATGAAATATCCCATGAAAGGTGTAGGCAATGTCTCTCTTAAATTGAATCAAGGTAATATGATCCACTTACAAGAAGTATTATATGTACCTGACCTAAAAAAGAACCTGGTGTCCATCTCGGCAATGGAAGACAAAGGCTATAAGGTGGCTTTTAACGATGGTAAGGTACATTCATGGAAAAAAAATATTAAAGTTGCATTCACTCTTGGGTTTTGAGTTGATTCATTATATCAGGTCAGAGGAAGTCCGCTAGGTGTCATTTCTTGTGACACATCTCAAGCCTTGATCGATAATCAAGCTGAAAAGAAGATCAAGATCTTAAGGACTGATAATGGGACTGAATATGAATCTAACGAGTTTCATGACTTTTGTAAAGAGGTTGGCATTAAGAGGGAGACTACTACACCATATACTCCTTAACATAATGGTGTGGTAGAAAGGAATAATCGTATGATTTTGGAAGCTGTCCATGCCATGCTCCATGATCAAAGACTTCCAAAGTTTCTATGGATGAAGCTACAAACACCGTCGTATATGTCCAAAACCGATGCCCTCATCAAGCATTGGGTTCCAAGACTCCTAAAGAAATTTTCACTGGTAAGAAACCTAACATATCTTATTTTAGAATTTTTGGAAGCCCTGTATATTTTCATGTGCTGAAAGAGAAAAGGAATAAATTGGGTGTATCTGGGAAGAAAGGAATCTTTGTGGGCTATGATGAAAATACTAAGGGCTATAGAATCTATGTAGCCGGTCAAAGGGAAGTCGTGATTAGTCACGATGTCACCTTTGACGAAGATATGGCTCTCAGCAAGGTGGACAATCTTCTGAGTTTGAGGAGCTCTCAAGAAGCCGACATTAGGGAACTGAAAGAAAAGGATGGTGAAACAATGCCTGATGTGGAAGAACCCATGGATCCTATTGATCCACCTGAGCCTTCCTTTTCTAGGAAGAGGCCCTCTTGGCTTAGGGGGCTACTCGATGATGCTAAAGGACAAACTGCACCCCGAGAAACCTTCTATGAATGTAAGAAACCCAACAGGTATCAGGGATACCTGACCATCATGAGCACGATCATACAGAATGAGCCTTCATCATTCTCAAATGCCATCAAGAATCAAGTATGGAAGGATGTTATGACCGAAGAATATGAGTCTATTATGAAGAATGATGTCTGGGAAGTAGTTCCCAGACCCTAGGATAAGATAGTTGTCACTTCTACATGCCTTTACAAGATAAAGCATGTAGTAGATGGAAGTAAAGAAAAGTATAAGGCTCGTTTTGTTGCTCGTGGCTTCTCCCAGAAGGAAGTTATAGACTATGACGATATATTTTCACCTGTTGCCAGATATACCACCATCCGCTCGATCACAGCCCTTGTGGCTTCACAAGGATAGAACCTACATCAAATGGATGTCAAGACCGCATTCTTGCATGGTTCGATCAAAGAAGAGGTATACATGGAGCAACCTGAAGGATTTGAGATTTATGATCGAAAATCTCATGTATGCAAGTTGAAGAAGGCTCTCTATGGGCTGAAGCAAGCACCTCGAGCATGGTATGAGAGGATCAATAGCTACTTGATGAAGCTAGGATTCACTAGGAGTGAAGCCGATCCTAACCTTTATTTTAAGGTTGAAGATGATAAACCTCTCATACTGGTGCTTTATGTGGATGACCTCTTTCTAACAAATGTAGAACCTCTCATTCACAAATGTAAGAGGGAGTTGGCTTCTGAATTTGAAATGAAGGACCTAAGACTGATGCACTATTTCTGAGGACTTGAAGTGTGGCAGAAGCCAGGGGAAATTTTCTTATCTCAAGGAAAATATGTGGTGAAGATATTGGAAAGATTCGATATGGTGGACTGCAAGCCCTACCCTAATGGAGCTTGACTTTAAGAAGTTAAGCAGTAGCACTGTTGGACCTATTTTAAGAAATGCCACTGAGTATTGTCAACTTGTCAGAGCATTAATGTTCTTAGTGAACTCCCATCCAGATATATGCTTCGCAGTCAACATGATGAGTCAACATATGGTTGAACCTCACCAAATACATTGGATTGGTGCCAAGAATCTATTGAGATATCTTCGTGGCACAATTACTTATGGGTTAAGATACACTGCTGGAGATGTGAGACTACTTGGATACACTGATGCTGATTGGGCAGGAAATATGGTGGACCATAAGAGCACTTCCTGGTGTTTTTTATCCTTGAGATTTGATTCAATATGTTGTATGAGCATGAAGTAGAATTTGGTGCCTTTGGGCATCGCTGAGGTAGAATATATTGTTGATAGCATGGCCACCTATGAGGCAATCTGGTTACGAAACTCTTCAATGAGCTATTTGGATTTACATTGGATACCACTGTGATCCTATGTGACAACCAGAGTGGGATTCCTTTGTCAGAGAATCCCGTATTTCATGACTGCTCCAAGCATATCGATATCAGGTACCACTATATTCGAGATATGGTGCAGCGAGGAGCAATAAGGCTCCAACATATTAGTACTAATGAACAGGTCACCGACATTCTAACAAAGCCCCTAGGGAAGGTCAAATTCTTGAATTTCTGAGAACGACTTGGTGTCATTCAAAGACCCTTTGATGAGGGTCCTGTATGATGTATTGAGCTCTAAGAGCTCTAGGGGGCGCGGAGTACTTCTTGGAGAAACATATGACCATAAAGGGACTCACCATCCCCTGGTGGTGCACCTTATACAAGGTAAAGGGATCAAACTTTCCCTATGACACCCCGTGATGATTATGTAGCAGGATTATTAGTTCTCCTGTGAGGTTTGGATGATGTGTTCTCCATGACGATTATGTAGCAGGATGATTAGTTCTCCTGTGAGGTCTGGATGATGTGTTATCCATAATGATTATGTAGCAGGATGATTAGTTCTCCTGTAAGTTCTGGATGATGTGTTCTCCATGGCGATTGTGTAGTAGGATGATTAGTTCTCCTGTCAAGGCATCCTACCCATGCAGTCTGGGACTTGTTAGAGTCAGTCTTGTCAGTCCTCCATCAGAGATCAAAACTCTTTCTGCATTTCATTTTTAGGAGTCTCGCTCCATTCACTCAGTTGCATTCCGCTAGGGGCATGCCATAATCTGACGGAAGGGTCTTGTCAGTCATTTCTTCTCATGCCTTATCCTGATGGTTTAGGTCTATTTGCCAAATCATTTTAAAGTTTATTTACATTTTTTTTCTAAGCTCTTGGTCAGCAAAGAGTTAGTAGGTCTAGGGTTTGCAAATTGTTGTTCTCAAAGTGCTTCAATAATACTTGCAAGCCAGAGGAAGGTTCAATAATTCACTGAAATGATGTTTCTGAGCAAGAAAAGATGAATTATGTGAGCGTTTTTTGTCCACAATAGGCCAAGGAAGAAAAACCTCCTTCACTTTTTACACAGGTGTCATGGTTTTGGAGAAATGTCAAAAATACAATTGCCTCGGGAAAATTGATGCACCTCTAAAGTGACCTTGGAAAAATCAATTTTTCTCCTAGCTTGGTAAGCCAAATGACTTTCTTGATGAGTAAAATGATAACTAGACACAAATAGCTTTCCAATGAGCTATCATGAGCTCAATATGGAGTTGAGGAACACCTTCAAAAGTTGACTGCAACAGCACTCTGCCTTGAGGCAACCTCATTTGGCACATTTTGACCAGTCTTGAGAGATTTGATTTTTGACAGGGAAAATTAACTCCAAATTGAAAAATTCTAGTTTGGTTAGAAATAAGACTCAAATATCTTTCCAACGAGCTATCCTGAACCCAATTTGGACACCGGGAAGGCCTTCAAAAGGCTCCTTCAAAAAGGCACAACGCACTAGGAAGGCGCGGCGCACTGGGAGAGATTTTCCAGTGTAAATTTACGCTAGCGCGGCGCACATGGGAGGCGCGACGCACTGGGCTAAAAGGTCTGAAATTCATTGAAATATTCCTACAAATTGAAAATTCTTCATTCCAAAAGTAGGTAAAGCTTCCATTTTGGTGTTTTATCCAAGTTTCTGCTAGGGTATGGTGGTTTATGGATGCTAATGATTGAAACAAAAATTCAACCCTTTCATTTTGAATTCCTCACATGTAAACTGTTTCCTAGGGTTTCAAAACTTGTTCGCCACCAAGGTTACTCATTTCCATTTTTTCTCTTGTCCTTAATTCCCTTTGTTCCTTGACTACATTGTTCCCCATCCCCTAAAGTTACTAAACCCCTATCCTAAATTCCCTTTCCCAAAATTTTCAAAGGTGAAATCCTAAACCCTATCCCACACATAAAACCCCTCAAACCCTCCTATATTTCCCAAACAAATCTCTCCCAATAGTCCCTAATCCCTCACTATTTCCCTCCCCTTACTGTCCCTCATGTCATTATTTTCTCTTGGTGACAAAGGTCAAGCACATCATCAAAGGCATTACAAGACAATGTGACATATCAACACCTATTTGTCCAAGACAGTTTGTCCACCAGTAGACATGACATCTGATCTGTCATATGATCATGAAGAAGAGACACACAGTGATTCACCAACAGAGGTACATGCACCCATGAGGCCTCATAGAGGTGGAAAAACATCCGTGAAGACTAGCAGGTTTCCCAATGAAGCCTAAATGAGAGGACACCCATTCAACAGGAGATAGAGGCTAATCGAGAGATCTGGATCAAGAGGATCAACATCCACTTAGAGAAAGTTGTTGGAAAAAGCGACAAGGACAAAGCATTATTGAGGCATATCGTTTATCACTACAAGGCACAAAACATGAGTTCAAAGGCTTGGATAAGGATTTGAAGGCGAAATTGAGGAGAGTGACAAAAAGACAAAAGAGGAAAAAAGAGCAAGATCGGCTCTGAATTTTGGCTGAAGCCTCTTTGGCCCAGCATAGCACTTCATAGAGAATCTCAAGCCCAAATTTCAAAAAATTTGGGGCAATTTTGGTCATTTGACAAATTTTTGTGCACAAACAGGGTTTTTCTCCCTATGCGTCGTGCCACTGGCGCAACGCATATGATAGGGAGCTCCAAATCATGAAAAGTTTATATTTTTGGATTCGGCATGAAAAATCATGATTTCTGGTGCATGGCCAGGAATTTTGGGCAAGGTTTGAGATCCCAAGAGGTCAAAAACACTCAAAAAATGACCTCTCTGCCCCTATTTTGACACATAGGAAGTAGTCTTGGGAGATTGAATTTTTGGAGGGGTAAATGAGCACCAAATTCAGAAATTCCACTTGGGTGGGAAAGTAGACAGATAGGTCTTTCTAACAAGCACACTTGGCCACAATTTGGAATTCAGAAAGTACCTCAAAATAGCCTCCAAAGTGGCGCGAAGCATATAGTTTTGGGCGCGGCGCACAGAGACCCAAAGGCCAAAATCACTTCCGCTCCACGAAATTTCGATTCGCGATTTTCCCCAAGTGGGACCGCTCATTTACACTACATTTTTCCCGGCACCTAAGGCAATGTTTAAAAAGTATTTTCACTAAAGGTTGGATTCTATCCAAGTGGCAAAAGGAAGGTGAGCAGTGACCCACCAATCTACACTACAGTTTTGTCATTTTTGTAACGCTGCACCTCTCACTAATGGTTGCCTTTCCATTTCCAGTTGTAATGATTTGAAAAACTCCCCAACTTTGGGTTGTTCCATTTCCTAATGGAAAAGTCTATTTATTGTATGAAAAGCCATTTGTAAAGGGTTGGTTGTAATTGCTGGGACACTGTGGGAGAGAAACTTAGTTACTCATTGTATATTTTGACAGAGAATTAATGAAAGGCAACGACTCTGTTTCATGAGATTCATGTGGTGTGAGTGTAGAAAATGTATTCTCTTTCTGTTTCATATCTATTTCATTATGTTTTCACAGTTCATTCATATTAATTTCCAATGAAAGTTTCTAAGTAAGATAAGGTAGAATTCATGTTTATTACTCTGCCTTTGGGAAAGTTTCACGTTCTGTGTCTTTCTTTTGTTGAAAAGGATTCATGTGTTTATGCCCTTTTCACTCTCCTAAACAATATTTCCATTTTGCATTATTTCAAATTTAATTGCTAGACTTTTCGCCTATCTTGCCTCACGAAATAATCTGTGCCTTTGTGTTAAATTCTCAGCTCATGTTGTTCGTTGGTCCCATACATCCCAGAAACTCAGTCATTTATCAAAAATTGCCTCTTGTTTCCATATTTATTTACCTAGCCTAAAATCAATATTTCATTTTGATTCATCTCAGACTTTATTGTGTATTTTCACTGAGTGTGACCTAGAGAGAGCCCTCTCCTGTTCTGGTAGGGCTAGCTACCAGACTAAGCGTGGTTTGTGGTTACCTTGAATTTTGCCTTCCTTCAGCCTAAGGCAGATTTAGGTGCTAACAAGACTCATGGGAAGTACCTCTCATCTGATCAATGAGTAGGGAAATGAGGATATGGACCATAGTAGTACTGATGGATGCAACGTTGTATCTACCGTACTCCCTATGCTAGAATGACCTTCATTGATCTAGGATAAATGGTACTAGTCTGGGACCAGTGGTAGGAGTTGAACCCACTATGAAACTGACTTCGAGTCAGTTGAGGACTAGTCTGGGACCAGTGGTACAAACTCTAAGACTGACTTTGAGTTAGTGAAAGATGATATTGTTCTGGGACCAGTGGTAGGAGTTGTACCCACTATGACACTGACTTTGGGTTGGTTGAGGACTGGTCTAGGACTACTGGTACACACTCTAAGACTGACTTTGAGTCAGTGAAAGATGATATTGGTCTGGGACCAGTGGTAGGAGTTGTACCCACTATGACACTGACTTCGGGTCAGTTGAGGACTGGTCTGGGACTAGTGGTACACACTCTGAGATTGAATTTGAGTCAGTGGAGGATGGTATGATACATCCTTGATCATTTCTTCTTCTTCATAATTCATACAAATCAGGGCAGAGCAGAACATAGTAGAGCAGAGCAGATCAAAACAAGGAAGAACATAACAAAGTAGAGCAGGCAAAATAGAGCAGAGCAGAGCAAGGGTCAAGTTGTACAGGGCAATGCATTTGATGGATGAATAGTAGCAACCAAAAGACGAATTGCAGATGGAGTTCTCCCTAGTTGAGAGGGAGTGTTAAAATTGGAAACTAGGGCCAAACTCCATGTGGGTCATCTTATTCATGGCTGATAATATTTTTATTAGATTCCTCTCATCGAGAGGTGTAGGATTGATCTAAATATCATCCGATTCCGATAAGTATTTATGAAGATATGAATTTATTTTGATTATGGAATAATTATCAAGCTAACCAACAACTCATGTAGGCTCAGAAGCCCAACAGATGCATCTATGCATCATCAATGTTTGTATATAAATACAGGAGGTCTTTTTCTCATTTAGACACACAATCTCAGCACATCTCTCTCTCTCTCTCTCTTACACAAAAAAGAGGCTCTTCTCGTATTGCGCAGAAAGGGACTCTTCTCTCACACGTGTGGAAGGAACAACGTAGAATTTAGGGCTACAACTGTAGATCAGAATTTTGACCAGCATTAACCATCAGACTCTCTCTCAGAACTGTGATGTAGGTGGAACTGACTCTCCTCGGAAGGCCACATTTTTTGGTGAAGGAATCAAGCCAATCCAACAGTTGGTTTGCAAGACATTCTCTGCCCTAGTTGAAGGCTGATCTAGGGTTTGCTGCTACTGATGTAAATCGGATTTCTGTACTATTTCTCTCTGCTGAATTATTGAAGATAAAAGAAGATTTGATCAAAGGGTTTCCGCATATTTGGGTTTGTCCCTAGCTCACCACCACATCTTGTGTCTCTTGTCTTGGCATGTTTTCTGTCGATCGTTTAATGTTCTACCTGCACTTTACTTAATGTACATGTGATTGCTAATAATAATAAAAAGAAGTAAACTGCTCTAAGTATAGAACATACCATAAATTAATAGAGCTCAAATTGAGTCTCAACACACAACAGATACAACAGCAAGAGTTTTCTTGAACCTCTCAAGCTTCTCTGAGTACACAAACTCTGTCAATCACTCCCCATCTCTATCTTTGCTCTCTGTCTTGGCACTACCTACAATACTGCTTGTCTTTGTTTGCTCTCTGTTTGTAGCTTTTAAGCCAATCTGGGCTACTTGTTCATTTCTCCTTCTCGACTTTCTGTCTCTCGACTTCTATCCACTTGAATCCCTCTTTTAGCATTACAAAATCATTGCATAACGCATAAAGGGGAGGTGGCCACCTATTCTGCAACGTAAGAGTGCCTCAGGCCTTTGGAACCCCTGAAGCAACCGCTTCCTGTTAACACAAAGAAATGCTTTCAAACTGTGAAAATTCGCCAAAATCACTATTCATCCGGACTTCAAAAGTCCTTAATCATTGTCGCAATTCGCTTTAGCCTTGTTCCAAGGCTTCCCTTTGTATTTTGGAAATACGTTTAAAACATTGAAAATAACGTAAAAATGGCTTCCTCTGAACTTGAAACAATATACATTTTTATTCCCAAACCTCTTCGGGTCTGGTTTTTATCGCAATGGCATTTTCCCTTTGTATTTCGTTAAATAACGAAATATATGAAAATATATTAAAAATGCTATTTGGCAGATCTCAAATCCTTTACAATAGTGTTTATATTCCCATCAGGTCCAGTTAATCACACTCACTCACACACACACACACACACACACACACACACACACACACACACACATATATATATATATATATCCCACTTCTTTGTGAAGCTTCGATGCCATTGATCACCATTGCATATCGCGATAACCTTGGGTCATTTGGTGAGCGCTCTATTGTGTTGGCCGATTGTGATTCTGCGATGCAACGTGGGCCGTCAATCTCCACGCTTGATCAACAGTCCTTGTTGACTCCGTCGATTTCCTTCGCCTGTCACCGTCGATTTGTGATTCGCCAATCAGATCTGAACCGTTGATCAACTAGATCTAACGACTGCTGTGTAAAGTTGTTGTAAGCTTCCAATAAGCCTGATTTCACTATTTTCTTATGTTTTTCGCCTCCCGATAGTGTTTTCCACCATTTTGAAGGTTTTCTCTCGCGATTATTTTGATCTTTTAAACAATTTTTAAAGACTTACATAGTTCATGGATCCATTTTGGATCAATTTTGCTCAGGTGTGCATGGAGTAGTCTTCTACCGTGCTATACCACACTTCTTACAAAATTCTTCAAATTCCTTGCTGCAAAACTCTCCACCGCTATCTATCCTCAACACGTTTATCTTCTTCTTTGTCTGGTTTTCCACCAAAGCCTTAAATTCTTTAAACCTGTCAAAGACTTCAGATTTCTTCTTAAGGAAATATATCCATGTATTCCTTGAGAAGTCATGTATAAATGATA